>NIUQ01001248.1:0-33055 GCA_002796945.1 Plectus sambesii | reverse complement strand
TGACTGCGTATCATCTTATGTAACACGAATTTCAAACTGTAGCGGGTTTCGTAGCGTAGTATTTACAAACTTGATACTGTCGTTTACGTTCCGTATCCTCTGCACGTCGAACAAATCTTCAGTGGGCTATAACTTTTTAAGGGGGTCGAATCTGAAAAAACTGAATGCGCAGCGATGATCAGCGTGTTTGACTTGACAACATATCAAAATATAATTTTTCACCGTAGTTCCCCTTTAATGCCTATCTTATGCAGATCCCTCCCACCGTTCTGAACTTGTTTGAATTGCTTAAAATATTGTGGAAGAATAATATCGATAGCGGAGATGTCACGGCTGTCGCCATACGGGTGCGTGTCTTTTATTTATATATAATAATATACACTTGAAGTGCCACTATTGAGATACAGTAAAACTCGTTTTCATGGGTTTCGCTTGTAAGGGTTCTTTTGAGCAGTCCCAATACGCATCTTATCATACAAAGAAATTAGCTTATATAAGTATGTTACTTACAGCAATTATTTTGACTGCTCTCCAAGTATTAGTATAAACGTATTCTTCTGTAAATTAATTTATAGTCTACATATCGTTTGTTTGTGAAATTATAATTTTCATCTTTATTCCATTCCTACTTCCTTTTTTAGAGCAGATGCCATTCTTGCTCTTGAATTGAAGTGCCCGAAGTGTGACTTCTGCACAAAGGTTCGTCTTTTCTCGATTTCTATGCAGTTTCCTCTCAATCCATCTTATGTTAATCGATCTACTTCAATGCTTTTTTAGGTCATCATTAGAATACTGGGGATACATCAATGAAGTGCACCGAGGAGAGACAGACTGGGGATGCATTGAAGGCAGTAGGACCGGTAGGTACCATAAAGGTGTCGATTCGTTCTCCAGACTGATAGCGACTCACTACAAGACCAGCCACCACAATCGATTCGGTTTGTTGAAATATTTTAAGCATAACTTGCGTTTAAAATTTTGTTCATCATTTTAATTTTCAGACGCCGACTCCAGCATACTTTTCCTTACCATCGGAGAATGGAAGTTAGTCTTTTATTAATTTTAAAAAATGTTGAGCTATAAGAATTTTATAGGTGCCGGCACTGCTCGATGTTTGTGCTGGTGGCGGCAGCCGACGTCAACTGCGTCACCGAGTTGCCCACATTCACCTTCATCTGCACACATGAGGTAAATAATTGTTTGATTATGGTTCCAAAGTTCTCATGACTGTTGTCTTATTTTAGATGCTTGAAATCGAGGCTAGAACCTACACTGGGAACTTCCACAGCTCGCCCACTATGGAGTTAGTTTATGTTCTGACATTTTTCCATTGAGTAGATCGGTTAAAATTATATTTTATTTGTTGTACGTTTAAATAGGGGTAGCGCGTCTGAGATTTTCAGCAATGGGCTGAGCATAATAACGTTCGTTTTGGGATTATTTTGAAGTTAAATCTAACATGAAAAGTAACTTAAGCTATTACTTAAAAATTATTCAGCTGTTGTTTAGAAGGCTGTTTCTCTTTAATGTAGAGCTTGTATGAAATCAACGTATGCACGTGTGGCGTGTTTAGGCGATTTTCTAATGGATAAGCGTGTCGTTGCGGTACAAATGTTGCAAGCTCGCTCCCTCAATGTTCCGTCTCTCTTGCCTCTCTAACGAGGAAATCCCGGAAACAGTTTCTTGATCCTGAAGTCATAACGATATAAATGCGCATCCTCGTATTTGAGAATATAGCAAATTGTAAACTATTTTACTCCTTTTAATGATCATTTAATGTAGTGATTTTAGCAACGTCCATTCCATTAGATCGCACCCAAGCCCGTTTTGCATTGTCCGCCTGATGATATGCTTAATGGCTTATCACGGTTATTGCGTTGCCGAGAACTGCGTAATCTTCAACAACTAAGATCATCCGAAACTTTAGATTAACAAGGGCCAGTACGGCTAACGCAATGTCTTCTACCAGTTCTACACCACCATTGGTCAGGGCGCTGGAGGACAGCTGAAAGTCTGTTCATCTTTTCACCTTCTTTTGCTTATTAGTGGGGTATTCTTTTTTAGCCAGAGAAGCCATTGCACATCGACGAGCCATTCGTAGACCAACTGAATGACCTTGCCATGGTTCCGCGTGGAACATACAGTGCAAGTTCCTACAGAAAGGTACCCTTTAGTTAGAATATTCTGTTCTGCAATTATTCAATTATGCTGTGGAATACAAACTTATTTGAAATGACATAACTTCACTCTATCATAACGTGATTTAAGGGCTATGAGGCCTTGTTCGCTGAAGCGGCCGTGACTGAACTGGGGCTGGTTGGCCTGAACCAGCTCTCGGACGTGATGAACTGCCACGCGCGGCAGTAGAAAGGTGGCTGGCAAGTGCTCGCGTGTGTGCCCAACGACATTGGCATCTACGGCTTAGACACCGTTGAAGTGCTGGAGTACCATAGAGTGCCGGAGAAGAAGGAGCACCTCAACGCGATCATGAGCCGACCGCCATCACTCTCAAGTTATGCTCCCAATAAGTACACATACGAAAAGACCAATCAAAAATGTAAGTACATGGTATGTGTAAAGTCCCTTTCTTTCGGACTGTGCTCATAACTAACCCGATTTTTTTATCTAATTGGCTGAAATTTGGAATATACGTATACTTTGCATTAGGGGACATTCTTTCTAAGAAATGGGCCTAAATTGGTTCAGTACTGTCCCTTGCAGAGCACTTCAAATCTTGAAGCGATTTTTTGGGTGGTCCAGAAATAACAGAACACGTTTGATGATAAATAACTCTGCTAATACGCAACCTATCCTGTAAGGGGAGGATGGAATTGGGGAATAGCGGCAACTGCAAAGTAAATGGATAACTTGGGCAAACTATTCCTTGGTGAGAGTATGTTAAAATATGCTTGATACTAAATGATGAAAAGTTGTGGTTTATAATGAGGTTGTTGAGTCTTTGGATGTTTATAGGATAGCATTATGCTCTGTAGTAGTCCAGATTAACGTTTTCTCTCCTGCTTTAGACAATCGCGGAATTCATTGTACTTGAGAATCAGCCGTTTCGCATCGTTGAAACGGATAGTTTCAAACGGCTGATGCACAAATTAGTGCCCGAATACAATATTCCGTCGTGGCCGCAATTTTTTGCATAAGCTCATTCCTGAGCTAGTCGAAAAAGTGAAGAAGGTGGTGAAGGTTGATATCGCGATGGCAGAAGCTATTTCGTTTACCACAGACGCTTGATCGGATATGACCTACGCTGTATCTCTCATTAGCCTAATGGCTCACTGGCTTGACCGTAGCTTTGAACGACAGATTGTCGTTCTGGCTACCTGGTCTTTTGACAAGTCACACACGGCAGACTATATTGCTACAAAGCTGAAGGAGATCTTGAACGACTTTGAGATTTCTGATAAGCGTGTTCATATGTTCATTCGCGATGGCGCGCCGTCAATGGCGAGTGCGATGCGCATCAACGAGTGGCAGGATGCTCACTGCTTGAGTCACAAGCTGCAACTCATGATCAGTAACTCTATCACGGGGTGACGCTGTAGTCAACAGTTGTATGACGTCACTGTCAACTACAGCGCCTATATATTGTTGAAATTGTATTGTCTCGCTTGCATTTGACTGCATAGTTGCTTGTCTGCTCCTGCTCCCACTTGTGCTTATGCGCCAATCCATTGTGTGGCAACCCTTTAGTGCCTGACTATGATGGACACACCCCATTGTCGCCAGTTACGAGTAAATGAGATCCTTATGTCTTGTCTTACACTTGTAGGCGTACGCCTATGGATTCGAATCGGCGCGCTTTAATGTAAATAATTATCAATTTTGAAATGGTTTGGACCATGTGGTCGCTTCCATTGTGAGCCTAATTGGGTTGGTGTGTGCTCAGGGACGTGGCAGAGCATGGTTGGGCCCAAGTTTGGGACCAGCACTCTCCATCGCATGGTATGTTGCCTGGAAGCCTATTCAGGTTTTTTGATAAATAAAAGGAAGATAAGAACAACTACCTTACATTGAAGATACCTCACACTACAACAGACTCGATTCTTTTGCAGCCATCTATGCTCGTATCCCTGCAAAGGGCCGCATTATCGCTGGCCACTTTCGGCATTCTCCAAAGGTGGTATCGATTCAGACCGATCTCGGCAGTACAAAACCAAAAAAGGTGAAGCAAGACGTTCCTACGCGATGAAACTCAAGCTTTCTGATGCTCAAGGATTGCTCTTGTTGCGCTAACTGCTGCGGTTTTATTGTATGCGCTCCCAACTGGCCATGCTGCATCACAATGGATACTGGGCAAGGAACCAGCAATGACTGCAGCCGGCACTTTCCAGCAAAAGACATCTTACTCCAAGGTTGCTTGTTGCTGGACTGACAAAGCCAAGTCTGTTTGATCAAGCAACAAGTGGAAATGCAGGCTGCTGTTGGACGTGCGTCTGGAGATGCTGAACTTTATGCAGATGCGCATCTAAAGGTTGCTCAGGTTTCCTAACATCCTGACCAATGCAGCTCCATTGCCAAGACCAATTGACAACAGAGTTACTGAGCTGTTCAAGACTGAACAAGGCACCACTATCTCGAATAGTGAAAGCGAAAACAAAGCCCTCAATGCCTTCCTTTACATGATGCTTATGTGCCTTGATTCATTCACTGTTGCTTATATTGTAGGCGTTTGCCTACTGATTTGAATTAGTGCGCATTATTGTAAATAATTTTTCAATGTTGAAATGGATATGGTCGCGTGATTGCTTCCCGTGTTAGCAAAACCGCGTTAGAGTGTGCTCAGGGAAGTGGGAAGCTTGGTCGGACCCAAGTTTGAGACCTGCGTGCTCCATCACATTGTTGTGTGTCACCTGCAAGTCCACTCAGTATTGGAAGAATAAATTAGAATAGATAGTAGATTTATACAATATGAACATTATATGTCCTGCGACAATTTATCATTTGTACTTTGTAATGAATTTTAACCTTTTGCATATCATCGTTTGCCAGATTTATTTTTTATCAAAAAGGAATCTCATTCAGCATATTTCAGCTTTTGATAATAATATCAATCTCATATACACAATGCAAACAGAACGAGTAATTTACAAGAGCAGTATATAAGAACACTGAGCAAGATCATATAAAGCAATTAAAGATCACTGAAATCCGTCGCCGTTCTGGGAGCCCCAGCCATTAATGACTGGGCCAGGTCCACCAAAGCCTCCTGGAGAGCCACCCCAGTTTCCGCCGTTTGATCCGCTGCCGCCGAAACCACCGCCATTGTAGCTGCCTGGTGTTGGGTAACTGCCGCCATGGCCCTGGCTGTAGCTGTTCTGAGGCGGATACTGTCCACCACCGTTATTGTAGCTACCGCCGCCAGGAGTAGGATAACTTCCTCCACCCCCATTGTAACTGCCTGGTGTAGCGTAGCTGCCGCGTCTCGCTCGAATTCTGTAATTATGTTGAAAAATAATTGGTGAATTTAACGAGTTATTTCTGAAAGGATATTTTATTTTCCCAGTGCTTCAACTTTTATCAGTGAACTATCGCTGGAAGTTCATTGCAACCCTCCAAAACTTGAGAGATATTTAAAACCCAGTGGTTTCTTCTCCACTCCCCCTATTAAGTTTGCCACTATCTTGAAGTTTTAAGAATAAGAGAAGAGCAATAAATAAAATGATATTTATAATCCAATAGCTCTGCTCAAGAAACAAAAATGACTATACCTGAATTCCGCCTGCACACTCAGGGCGACCATAGCAACAACGCAGAATAGTAAACCACAACGAAGCATGTTGAAGCTTGCAGGAAGAAGTAGCTAATCTTTGTTGGATGAAGGAACTGAAGTGAAGTCTCTGGGTGCAACTGTCTTATATACGCTCAGAAAAGGAGCGAAACGGTGACGTGAGTTGAGATAAAGGTCCAGTAAACAGCGAGCAACTTGCGTAGGAAGACCTAGTGTGCATGCAAAAATCCGGTTTAACTACGCAAGTTCGGCAGGACCGAATTGGACGAACTCCGACTTCGTTCGTCAGTGAAGTTTTACGATATCGTTGACATTGGCACCATCGACCACATTCATGATGACATGACATCAGAGTAATTACGTGCATCATCACGTAATGAGTGATTCGATGCGATACGGACGAAGTAATTCAAGTTAGGAAAACTAATCCATTCAAAATAAATGTTTAGCAAAAAGATAAAATTATGTCGACGAATTCGAGTATTTCTTGCGGTTTTCCACTGATCAGGTCGACAGTGGCATACAGGGTGTAACGAAATACTGGCGTAGGGCTTTAGATAAAAATCGATTTACTTGACAAAAAGCAGACTAAACCACGTGGAAGAGCGTCACATTTTGAGTCTGAAATTTTCGATTAAAAGTTCATATGCACCATGTTTGCTTCGAGCATAACCGCGAAATAGTTTGGCATCGAACAGGATGAATCAAAAATAACAAAGCGCGTTTGATAAAAAAATAACTAGTAATGCGCAACCAAATTCAATGTGGGTTTTAGCTCTGAGAGAGCAATCCCTAACTTAGATTTTCTTTTTTTAATCTTTCAAACTGGTCCATTTATCGTCATATTATACGTCTTTAAAAATATGCAAGATTTTCCACATTCGCTGATACTAATGGACTAAACTGTCCGAATGCATTGATATAAAACGACGGTAAACGGACCGATTCTAAACATTAGAAAAAGCCATTTAATAGTTTCTGACTCGGAATTTAACGTTCTTTCACGTGGTGTAGTAAGTTTTTTAATAAATTAAACGATGTTCTCTCTAGATCCCTAGGCCAGTATTTCGTTACACCGTGTATACGTATATCCTGTCACTCAAAGAGAATAAAGATGACCTTCGCCATAAACGATAAATAGATTTTGTTCACTAGAATCCAGCGGCAGGTTGTGTATTCGACTCCAGTCAGTCATCTACTTTCCTTTATTTTATCGCAGAACAAAACTAACTACAGCACAATTAGCTATCGTCCGCATGACACGCCAAGAAATACAACAATTGCATAACAACGACACGGCTGAAATCGGAAAATGGCTCTCGCAGTAAATTCGGTCAAAAGTTGTTCTTCTTTAATTTTTACCAACGTCTGGGTCGATTTTAAAGTGGGCAGTTTAAAATAACCAAAAGAAATTCGATTATTTATACTGGAGTTAAAGGCTGTATTCATCAATCTCAAGGTTTGTAATTCAAGATTATGGCTCATGAGAGAAATGTTTAATTTGCTTGCATGTGTTTAATTGATGATAATTTTGTGGTAACAAATGATCACTCATTTTGACGTTTGTGAATACGACGCCAGTTTTAATCATAATTGCTGGAAGTGCAAGGACTAGTCAGTCAGTTGCAAGGTCTTTCATCATAACTCGGTCCTTTGTATTCAATTTCGTCCAATTAACTTTTAAAATTGAATGCAAAAATGAAAAATCATGATAAAAGACCATGAAACAAAAGTGCGTAACAAATTCTCCATGACATCACACCTGACCAATCATCACGCTTCCCTTAATCTTCCTCATATCATTTAAACCAAACAGTCCCTTCCAATAATCGCCGAAATCCGATTCAAGCTATGAAACAGTAAATCAATCAAGATCCGCCTTCCACTTGGAATAGACCTTGAAGACGTCATGACCGCGCTGCTCCTCCTCGAGCAGGACGCGGCCGCGTGGAAGCCGGGTGCAAATGTGTCGCCGGCGTCCCTTTCGGTAATCGCCGCCTACCATCATCTCTTCTACTATCGCCAACACCTGCTCCGCCGTCTTGTAGCTGACGTTTTTTCGCTGTTGACGCGTCCATTCGAATCTGAGGAATAAGAGATTTATCACTTTGAGAGAAGGGTTTTATTTTATGGAGTGAGAACGTGCATCAAATGTTATGGTGGTTGTCATGGAGGCTGGCTTGACAATGTATGGACTGGGGTTTGAGGCTTTCAGGATTAATGCAATTTCCAATTTTATTGGGTGTTTTTCAAATCAAAATGGAGATTTTAAAATGTTTTAACTTGAAATAAATCCCTTTTTGAATTGTAAAGTGTTCTTATTAAAGTGGAAATGGTACATAATCTTAGCCAAGCCTAGTTTTTCCATCACTTGTTAACTATAACAAAATAATCCTTTATCTAATTAAACTGAAAAACCAAATAGTACTTACTCGCCCACAACGTGTGGATCGCATTGGACGTGCGTCCTATGGAAAACATATTGGAGATGAGGGTTGCCTTCGCGAATGAGAGGGAGATATTTGTGGACAAACTCCTCCATGCCCTGACTTCTCAGAGAATTGTGTGTATATCCTAACCACAGTCGGGTGAAGAAAGGCACTGCGCGCACCGTCCGCGCCACGAAAGCGTTCGCCGCGGCCATCGGTGCTTATGGCTCGCTTCTATTTCGATCTGGAACATTCGATATGCTTGATTGACGCAATTCTTAGTCAGTAACGAAAAATAAAGTATTCCACAAGAATTTTTTGCAATTATAATTTACATAGGAAATGTCCTCATTGAATTGAAAAGTGTCCTTATCAGAGTGAAATGGTACGTTTGCCAAAAACGAATGCTACCTATAGGGAAAATTTTCTATCAGTAACGAGCGTCGAGACCGAATACCGTAGAACGCAAAATTTAGCCTATCTTTAGCACGCAGCACGTCGAGGAAAGTCTCAGGAAAGACTGTTTTGCCGTTACTCAGTGAAAAATTTCCCCTATATAATCAAAATGTTTTGATCAGTAATGAGTCATTTTTTCGACACGTAGCGATAAAGGTTAATAGTATGAACGTTGCAACGAACGTGCTCAATTTCAAAGATTAGAAAGAATAGTTCGTCGATATCGATCGAAATAAGTGGTCAATCACCAGCGAGTAGAAAGCAACTCCGAGTGGTTCAGGAAGGTCGATATCCATTTCAAAATCGTATATTTCCGTGAACTGCGTAACATGACATCATTCAATCAACAATTCAAATCGCACAAAGTACATGGAAAATGCTCCATACAATGGATTCCATTGGTGAATATTCCAAACTGCGTTGGGTAAAGGAAAAGATTGTGAAAGTCGTATGCATATTTGAACAATTGTAATTCGTGAGTATCAAACATCTATGACTGATAATTCGCCTTATAAGAGCCGCCTTCACCAAGTTAAACTATTAAAGTATTATATACTTCAATGAAGTGTTTAAAATTGCTAAAAACAGAGAAATAATCAAATTAGCCTGTTCAGTATAAGTAAACTATTGGAAAAATCGTCGTTCATAGTTTGCGCACCCGTTCCCACCGATAAAAATAAGGAAAGGAGCAACTTTTGCGCGGGGAGTTCAAATTAGATTGCGCTTTATGTATTCCATTTTAATAAAGAAACATTTCTCAAGTCAAATCGATGTGAAAAATGTCTTTGTGAAAATGCTAAAAATCAATCAAAACGATCCATTCCCGCGGTTAAATCAATACATACGACTTTCACTATAGCACAGTCTGCTGGATCGAACAATAACAAAACTCAACGGGGACACATTCATTTGTCATTCGGCATAGAACCAGAGGGGTCGCCGGCCTTTTCACGAATGCTGCGGTATCGCATAGTCTCGTGAGGCATTTCCTCGCTGAGTTCTTTGAGCAACGTGGCGCGGAACTTTTTGTAGAGCTCGATCTTGCCGTTCACCTGCTGGTTCTTGGCGAGCGTCCGGTCGATCACCTCCTTCGTGTATAGCTGGGGGTTCTTCCCCTGGTCGAGGTAGTCCAACAGCTCCAAGGGGATCTTCACGTCACCCAACGAGTTCTTCATGTGGTCCAGTTCCTACAACGAAGGATGGTATACCAGTGATACGGTAACACTCTTCGGTTAATGCCTTATTGAAAGATTCACTTTTTATACGCAGATATTATAGAATTAACCTTAAACTATGTTTAGTCTTAAAATGCGTGTCACCTAAATCTTTAACATGGAGGAAAAAATTATCATTTGTTATGCGGATCGTACAAATTATAACTATCTACACTATTTATGCTTAATAAGGACACTTTCCAAGTCAGAGAGGGCTTTTTTATATTAACTCTACTTAAGAAACGTCCTCATTTAAGCGTAAAGGGTATATTCATGCGAGCCCTGAGTATATTTTATTTTTTGCCACGTGTTTCCATATTCGTCAGTACGCCTCATTTCGGCGTGCGCTAAAAAACAAATAAGCTAAAAAAGAAAGCAAAGCGTAAAACGCAAATATCAATCAAAAAATAAATAATAAAACGCAAAAAACCCACTTGCAGTCCGGACACAAGGGTCTGCAATTTCTGGTTGAGAGCATCTTGACTCTTTGGCTGGAAGTCGCTGGCAATTACGCCCAGCTGCCGAGCGTTCTCCTGGAACGCTTCCAACGTCTGCTCAAGCGTGTTCAGTCGAGGATCCGACGCTTCGCCGCTTGCTGCCATCGCCAACTACTGAAATTAGGACCATGTCTGACACGCAATTGATGACTTGTCTTACCTACCATTTTCACTTCAGTAAGGACACTCTTCTGACCAAAGAGAATATTTATTACAAATAATTTGACTTGAAGAATTCACTATTTGACCTTGAAAGTGTCCCAACTTAAGTGTTATTCGTATAATTACATAGGAATATTCTCTACATACTTAATATATCAATAAAAAAATCTTTAACAATTTGTTAATTAGACTTACAAAAATTGCTTATGGTCTAACAAGAGAGAGTAATGTAAGGAGACTGGAGTATAGAACATTTTACTCACTAAACAATACTGTACTAATTTTGAACTTTGAGGGATGAATATAAATTGTACTAATTGTTAAGTTTTTATTTAAAAGAACATACTCTATTATAAAGCTGATTATGACATGCCGTAACTTATGAAAGAATACGATTGCATCGATTATTTGTCTGATCAGGCAAAGATACCGCTTAATATCATACCCATCACAACGTAAACATAAAAGGCTCCGTACCTTTAATGAAGTGAATAAAGAATACAAGTTCAGTTCTTTGGCTTTCCACCAGGATGTGTCCTAGATTTGTCCTGATCCGTTCCTAGGATATCTTGCGTGACTTCGGACAGTTTGATACCTTTGGTTTCGAGCGCCTACAAAATGGTTTAGTTGTTGACACGTCAGATGAACTTGAACAACAATTATTTCGTAACTCGAGTGCTCACTGCACTTTACAATACGTCAACAGTAAACAATTATTGTCTAGCAGTGAATAAGTGTTTCAAACCAATCATCTTTATGTATCATCACGGATTTGAGATTGTTTCATGAACGCTGATACTGTTAAAGAGAAAAGCGGCAGTATTCGGCTTTAATATCGTTCTCTATAGTCCTCCTCTATCTTACCTGTTTCGTACACTCTTGATACGCGAGCAGCAACGCTTCACACGGAACTACCGCTTTCTTATTCGCTCCTCGCTTTCCGTCGGGTTTCTCCTTCAGATATCCGTTGATGAACCAATCGTTGAAGCAGTCGTCGTATTTATGCTTCAACTCGTTGCAGTCTTTGCTGATACTGTTCATACGATCCATTTAGACTCCGCCACGATCATAATCGTCTATCTGTTAATTGATTATGATTAAGATATGAACACTAAGTTCTCAAGAATATATAAACGCATGCATTAAATATTAAGACAAAAAATAAGATGTATAGTCTTTCATTCTTATAGAAGCGGTCATAAAATATTCATTTTCAATTCATACTATTTACAACTTTCATAAAAACTGTCTCAATGGCGCGTTCGATACCCACGTGAAACTAGACTGACGTTTGACTTTTTTCGGCTTAAATTTATTTTCCTTATAGATTCTTATACACAAAAGATACGAAATTTCAACAGTTCTACATCAGTTAAGTAATGAGAATGCGCAAGAATGATAAACTACGCACTACACCGCGCAAGTAACCTCAGAGAGCTGACGCGGTCACTCACGAGTTCACGTCACGTACTTTTCAACATCTACGCTACCGTAACGAAGCGTCTTGCCTGGCAAAGTGCCACCATTCCAAACTGCCTCGCAATGAAATCTTAGAAAACTAGTTTTGAACGAATTATCAAGCTAAATCAACGCAAATATTACATATTCTTATAATTTTCAAATGTCTTTTAATTTTTCAATCTTTATTGCGAAATAATTCGACTAAACGCGTGCACGCACTAACATTAAACACTGAGTCCTAGGAAGATTGTGTGATACCGTAAAGTTTTAGAATACAATGGCATTGAATCGGGCACATGTTGAATTTTCGAAATTTGCAATTCTTGCAAAACAGTTTCGACTCAGTTTTGCAAAAGTCCATCTTCTACCTTTAGCGCGTTTACTTTATGCTGAATCCAATCAGTTATTAGTGTTGGTAATCTTTTAGTTGAAGAACGTGCGCGAAAGTATTTCTTGAGTGAACGCAACAGTTCCGACAAAGTGGTGTTGCAGACTCCCGCCAAGGATCAGTCAAGATGAAGCCGGACATCAAAGATCGCGATTATATGTATCGGCTGATAATCGGGTAAGAACAAGCAGGCATTCATTGATACTTTTATTTCGCTTCCATGCCGATATCTTTTTCTTCTGGGCTATATCTAGCATGAAAACTAAGGCCGAGCAACAAATTTCTCAAAATCTGATAGTTACATTTTAGTGATCTTGATCTTTCAAACTGCTGCAGAGGAAAGCGTGTGCACCCATCTTACACAAACTTTCACCGTGATTCGTCATTCTTGCATTATAATTCATCTCTTTTGCAATCTATATTGTCAATCTTGCGTACCAATTAAATGCAATCTCTCATTTTGCAGCCAACTCTTCTACGACGGTCACCAGCAGATCGCAGTGAATTTATCACAGGCACTGGGCTGCTCAATGCAGCCGCCACCACCTTCGGATAAACTATTCCGATTGGTATCAATTGCGAAGCAGTTTGTCGACGATCCGGACGCAAAGGACAAGGAGCCGACAATGGCCGCGGAAGCGTTGTCCACTGGCCTCGATCTCGAGTTCGACGCTGATGTCGCTCCCACTACCCCCGAACCCAGCCTTTATGAGACGATCTATTTGACGTCCCACAAAGCGCCTTGTCGGTCTGCCGCCTTCAATGTTGATGGTAAAGAAATGTTTATGATGTTATTTTGTAGTATGCTGTATCATTTTATGCTTAAATGATCGATGAGAAGTTGAGATATAGGTTTTCTAGTTTAATTAAGAACGTTATGAAAATTAAAACGGACGCTTTCCAATTCCAAAAAAATCGTTTGCTAGACTAATCGGTATAAAAATGCCGTTATTGAATTTGAAATATCCTTATCAATAAGAGATGGAAGATTTGGCTAAACGCACGTCGTATATAGTTAAATTTTTGATTTTTAACGAGAAAAAGAAGTATGGGCCAGTAATGGTTAAGATTAATAATGTTAAAGCCGTAATGTATTTGCTCAGTTTAATTGTGGTTAGTGATGACGCTATGGTGTTCTCTTCGGCTCTCAGTTATTGACCGAAAAATTTTGACGGGGTACCGCTAGGCAACTTCAACATAAAATTTTACAAAGCAAATGATTGTAAAGTCGGCGTGCAACATAATCGCGACGGGTTTATTTACCTGCGACTGTTATAGGCACGCTGCTAGCGACGGGTTCTGCCGACTGTTCCATTAAGATAATGGACGTAGAGCGAATCGTTGCGAGAGAGACAAGAGGACTCGACCTGAACGCCTTGGATAATGGCCCTGACGCCCATCATCCTGTTATTCGAACTCTTTACGACCACATTGATGTGAGTTTACTGGCTTTCCTTCTTTGTTTTGATGGATCAACTATAGTGGAAGTAGCTTGTAAAGGTGTATGGAGGATCGAAGGATTTTTACTGGTATAAGCGAATCACCGTTATAAACAATTTCTACTCTCCGTCAACGCGCTTTCTTGCCAAGGAGGATGTTATCTAAGTACAACTGAAGATGTGTTTAACATATTTTCTTTAATATTGGCTCTTTTTACGATTTTTCCAGATATCCGCACGTTCTTTGGTTCTGTTATATAATTTATTTGTGGGCTACTTTTATGTGTAAAAAAGCAATGGAAAATGATTAACATTGGCGCGTAAAGCAAGGCAAAAAGATGAAAATTACAGTATATTTTTAGGAAAAGCCAAAAAACTTTTAAAAGTGCCTTTTAAAAGATACCAGCTATTTCTTATTACTATCAATATAGTGACGTGAATTGGGATCATATAATACAACTGAATAGATTCCGTTATGCCCTTTATGTCTATGATTTGAAACATAAGGTTTACTGCTTTCATTGGAGTACCTTCGATTAGAGAGGCAGTGGACTCTTTCTACTAATAGTATCCTTTCCTTTTTAGGAAGTCACCTGCATCGCTTTTCACCCTCGCGAACCGATTCTCATGTCTGGATCCAACGATTTCACCATCAAACTGTTCGACTACTCTAAAACAGCTGTCAAAAGGGCGATGAAGACAATTTTTGTAAGTAAATTGGATTTATATTCTGATAATTTATTCGGAAAGATTCAGTTTTTGATCATATATTTTGTGATTACGTATTTTATGGAAAAGTCAGTATCCCTAAAATTTCTTCCGTTGTCTCATTTTTCATGTTGTATGATATATTTAGGCGTTTGTGTAATTACCAATCGAAATTAAGTTTCCATATGATATATGCATCTTTATGACAGTAGAAATTATTAGAACTTCGTTAAACAAACTTGCGAAATACTAGTCGACTTGAGTAATTATTCTTCACTCGTCGGCCATGAGTTTCAGCCTCTCGATATACTTCGCGAAAATGCTCGCATATTTCAATTTGCACAAGTAACACATGGTTGACTATTTTCAGTGTTTTAATAATTATCATTCACTCACAATTAACAAATATTAATAATCAATTGCTTTAGGAAGTGGAGCCAATCAAGGCGATATCATTCCATCCAACCGGTGAATTCGTGCTGGTCGGTACCAATCATCCAACGATGCGACTGTACAACGTCGAGACGCAGCAGTGCTTTGTATGCCCCGTCCCCAGTGATCAACACCGCGGCTCTATCAGTGATGTAAGCAAAATCTTTTAAGCATTCTCATTTTCGTCGTACCTTCTCTTTGTAAAACTGTTAATATGTTCTTTTGCATTTAATCAGTATCTTTCAAAACCGAATTTCACATTTCTCTTCTTGATGGATTAAATTAAGTGTCCGATTTCTCATAAAAAATGTTGAATATTATTCGCACCCTGTTGAATTATAAGTACAAATAGTCTACATTAATGTCAAGCTTAAAAGACTAAATGTGACGAACCATTTCAAATTGCAGGTACATTACGCGGAGAATGCGCGAATGTTCGTGACGGGATCAAAGGACGGAGACGTCAAGGTCTGGGACGGCATCTCCAATCGTTGCGTCGAGACTTTCCAAAGAGCCCACGATGGCGCCGAGATTTGCTCCGCTTGCTTCACTAGGAATGGAAAGGTGACTTCTTTTTTCTTCTACCATTTTTTAGTTTATTTCGTAATGAAACGTGCTTATTTTTAACTTTTTTCAACGTCTTGACAAGTATAGGTTTCAAAGGAATGGAACTATGTATCTCATTTTTAACCATTTGCATGCGGACGGTTTGGAGATTCGCATAACGGCTTACAGATTTATCATTCAAGTAGCCGAAATAACGGGTCTGTGGCGCAATGGATAACGCGTCTGCCTACGGAGCAGAAGATTGCAGGTTCGATTCCTGCCAGACTCATAATTTTTCATCTTTTTGGCATAATTAACGTACTATTAGTTTGTCACGTTTCTCTCATGAATAAATTTTAGATATTTCAATGCAATATTTATATTTAGAATCGAACATTATAAGGAAAGCACCTATCTATATCCGTAAATTACAGTTGTTAGTAGTATCAAAATATGGTAAAATTAGGACAATAAGATTCTCGTTATGCAACTCTCGATTAGATGTGAAGGTAATGTTTATATTTAGAGTTTTGACGGTTCTAAACTTAACTCTCTGCTATGTTTGCCGATGCTCTGCTAAAATTACACAAAAGTTATGAGTCTGGCAGGATTCGAACCTGCAATCTTCTGCTCCGTAGGCAGACGCGTTATCCATTGCGCCACAGACCCGTTGATAGGCGTTTCTGAAGGGTGGGTCTTTAGCGCCTGTTTTCGGGCACCATCTGTGCGCTGTGATTGTGCTATCTTGAGGTCTGCGGTGCGATTTAACGGACAGTTTTTCATTGTTTGCTCTATATTCTCTTCGAACGCGCTCAAACAGTTACCATTTGAAAATTTCTCTCCCGGTCCAATAGCGCCACTACCGTAGAGTATTTCTCTAAGCCGAATGATCGATTGGGCGTCATTAATGCCAGTAGTATTATTGCGGTATAAGACTACTTTTGTGAACGTCAAAAGCGGTCTTACAATAGGCAGGAAAGGGTTAAGAGAGCGCAAAGAGGGCCGACCAGTTACTACGAGAGCAGACAATGATATGAAAAGGAGAGCAGCGAAGGACAGACGGCACAAATGATCTCGTGTATGATACCACCTTTGATATTACTCAATTATCAGTAGTCCGACCGCACTCCATGATACCTGTTAATGGATGTTTGCATATGACGTTATGATAATATGATCTCAATTTCAGTACATTCTCACTGCTGGTCGAGATAGTATCGTAAAGTTGTGGGAGCTATCGACGAATCGCTGTCTTATTGCGTACACTGGCGCGGGTGCTACTGGCGCTCAAGACTGCCCCATACAGGCCGCCTTCAATCACAACGAAGACTACGGTTAGTATTCTCAACAATCATCGTTAGCTTCTCATATTCCATCTATGTCAAGCTTTTAGTTAAACGATGTTTAAAATCACCGTCAAAATTGTTAAATCAGTGATAAAGGTCCAAATGGGATACTGTAGAACGCCAACTTAAGCGTATCTCAAATGATATCCAGCTGCCACAAGTCCCTCTATCAAAATTTGTCAAGCCGGGCTTCGCGTCTTATATCCTTTTTCGCTTTTCGAATATATGAGCATTTTGAGGAGTAAAGAAGTATTTTGGTTGTTATGCAAACTTTTTATCTTTTCAGTGCTCTTCCCCGATGAGAAGTCGGGCAGTTTGTGCTCTTGGGATGCACGAAACGCCGATCGCAAACGCCTTCTCGCTCTCGGTAGGTTGCGCATACATCGTTTCATTCACTGCACTTTATATTGCTTTGTCTATAAAATAACTTTTTAACACCCCCACTTGACCCGCTCAGTTTTTATAATTCATACTCTCTTGTAGAACTTTTTGCACGGTATATTAGGCATCTTTCAGCAACCCTGAGAAACTAGGTTTTCGAACGAAAAGAGGCCTGTTTTTCGAGTTACGGTGCTTTGTGGCGTCACCCCAGCAACCGAACAGAGTTTTTAAATTTCGGAATTAGAAAAAGAACGCATCATACGATTAGCAAGAATATACTGTTTATCCTCACATAACTCCTTAAAAACTCTGAAATGTTTCAAGCATATTTGCTTGATCGAAAAATCTCCCTTGCAGGTCATACGGCGGCCACCCGCTGCTTCGTCCATTCCCCGACCCAACCGGCGTTCGTCACTGGCAGCGATGACCACAGGGCTCGGTTTTGGTACAAAAAGCTCTCCTCTTGAAGCGATTCCCTCTTTTCGTGAAATTATCACCTTGTGCGCCGACTTTCTTTGATGACCGTACTGATCTTACTGCTTTGAAAAACGCCTACGACTGCTTTTTCTTACTTCTCGAGAATATTGATTAGCATTGAAGTGTTGTAATTCGACAGGAATACCCGGATCGTGGAATTATTTCAAAGCAGTCCTTTGCGGTTTCATGCCGAAATGCGACGCGTTCTTGTTGTTGTTGTTTTGATGTTGACATAAAGTTTCCGACGTAAATCGATTGTGGTAAAGTTGTGTTGAAATACACTTCTCAATACGATAACACCGGCTTGAACTATTCATTCAACAACGGCACACAAATTGCACACAAACTTCGACATGCAACTATACCGAATGTATTCAGGTAAATGACTGCGGACGTGTATAGTACATATTGCATCACATTTTTGTCACGAAGCAAAGTTGCCGTAGCCTGGCTTCGGGCGTGCTACTCAAATCCATGGTCATCCTCCAAAACTGCGGGGATATCTCGAAAATCAAAGGATTTCTTCCACTGCCTGACTTTGTGATGACATACATGAGTAATAGTAATCGATAATTATCAATGGTGTCAATATGTACAATTAAAGGATGTATGCGCGGAATTCACAGTACAATTTCTTACGGACAAGAAAGACAAGTTTGGGGCACAAAAGCGCTCACTATTGTCCCTTCATCTTCTCGAATGAAACATAGGTGGATGCTAAAGAGGGCGCTTCCACAACTCAGCGCCTGGAAGTCCAACCTAGCCAACTCATCGTTCTCATATCATAAAAAGGTCTATTGAAATTGGCGTAGCTCTCCCAAGCAACATTAATTTCTGCTTAACTAACGAGAACAGAAACAGCGCCATGTATGGAGCTGAACTACTGTTTCTTGTCGTTCGATAGCACGCAGTCCCGGACGGAGCGCACATATCTCTGCTGCTTTCAACAAAAATGTAGCCGCCTGTACACGACAGTGATTGACTCATCGTACGTTTTGCGCATGCAGTAACATTTCTGTTGCATGCAAAGGGTACAGGCGCTCCAACGACTTGATAACGATCCCTTCGCTTTTTTGCAACGGTATGGACACAGTCGATTGGTTGATTATCCACCAATACAAAAGTGGAACATTTCGGCAAAAAATTCCATCATCCCACTTCTACATCTTGAACAAATTGCGCTGAACCGACAAAAAAGAAGAAACAAAAACTGTCAAAAACGACCTTATCAGATCGTAAAACAAACAGGTTTCGAAAAAAATGGAACACGGCAGTGTGACTTGCGTAATGGATTCGGTGAATTTACTGAAAATTAGCACGAAAGCATTTGCGCTCAAAACCTGATTCACTAGCCCATTGCTACGACTACCTGAACTGTTACTGTATCCCATACTTTGTCATCTGATCAGACGCATTACGCGGCTCGTTCTCATAAAAGAGACCGTCAATCAGCAACTGTTCGCCCACTCTTCATAAACAGACTAGCGTATCAATTTTTATAAAATATTAACCAAACTGCTTTGAACAGAGGCGACATTAGCATTTTCAGCTCGTGCTGTCAATTCAATCAACGCCAGCCAGGGGGCCCATTTTCAAGAACTGTTGCAACTTCAAGTGATGTAATTACGATAGTTGCGACTACAATAGCTAATGAAAATTAACCATGCAAATAAACGAAATCTCGATGCCTGACAAACTAGTAATACTCTTGACCCGACAAAGTTACATTTAGTCTCCAAAGAGATTGGGACTGACTTCCTGGTGAAGTCGGTAGCAGTTCTTAATAGTGTCAAAGATGGGAAGACAGCCGAGGTATTGTATGGGGTTCGGCGGGATGCCATTCTGGACGGAACAGAACGCCATGCATTGGCCGTTGTTATACAGATGGACGTTCACATCAGTGCAGCACTTGGTGTGGTCCGCCCGTGAAGATGCGCAGTCAAATGCCTGGCTCAGCTGCTGGCCCGGACATTTGTTGTTGAGAAACGCGCTTGTCACCTGAAACAGAACTCATAGAAGTGATAGCACGAATCGATGTCATGGCACGCGATTAATCGATGCCGAAAGTAAGCAGACAGTAATTCCCGTCAATTTTATAAATAGTGAGCGCGTTTCCTGACCCAAGTTGCAGTTGTTGAACAAGAGCTATTTGAATAGCAAAGCATTAAAGCTCGTGTTATGAGACTGGCGCGCAATGAAGTTAAAAAGGTCAAAGCTTCCTCTCGCCGCGCCGCACTTTGAACCCGAGCGTACTATGATGAGAACGAAGAGCGCTTCGTCAACAACCTCTAACTTATTTTGACGGCGCTTTGTACTCTAAATCATAGCTTCAATGACGGCACGTACTATTGCCAATCATTTCATCATGTAATAGTGTTTTTTCCGGCGCAAATGCACATCTTCACGATCTAATCCGGTCATTGCGAAACACATAAACACCGCGCTCAAGAAAGAAAGTAATATGTACAAAAGGCAGGGATATTGGGATGTTAAAGAATGTTTGTGCGACAGCTCGTGTCCGCAGAGGAAACAATTACGTGATGTCCTTTGGTTCGCGGCGAAGCACTTTATGCGAACGCGCCGCGAACTTGCACTGAACTTGTTTACACTTGGGCGATATTGCACTCGCCTCGCCCGCTGTCTGTCCTGGTCTTGACCGTGGGCGCGTACTTTCGGCAGAGTGCAAAATGAGTTTTAATCGCGACGGATGGCACGGAATGCGTGGGCGGAGCCGCACCACTTCTCCTTTGAAAGGATTGGCCATACACGCCGATAGTCTAACACAAGCTAATCATTCCACCGTCCAGAAATGCGTGTCGCGGCACAGTGGACCAGTGGACTCGGATGATATTGGAATTTTGAAAAATTTTGATGTGTGGGCAACAGTTCAGGCTATTTCATCCTACCGCGCCGTTGCCTCAAAATAAAAACCCCAATTATTAGCTCCTCAAAACTCATCAACGCGCTCAGCTTCTCCTATCGAGTTTAACACTAACAGTTCATAGAGTCTGTAACCAATGCGGAAATAAATGCGGACTGTCTATTTTTTCCGTGTACCAAAAAGACTGAACACTCCAAAGATGCATCGATGGCAACGGATATTCTACGTACTCTTACTGACGGGAATGTACATTTACTTACCGATCCCTGCGTGAAACGATCGAAATTGCACAGTTCCTGACAGGTGGGCGCAACCCCTTGCTTCTGGCAGCAGAGGTCCAGTTTCTCATTCGCAGTCCGTCGCTGATTACCGCCACCGGTCTGCGGTACGTTTGGCCGAGATTCAAATGGTCTATCAGTAAAAGTAGACTCGGGTGTAGTGGTTCGACGGCCGAACTGCGGTCGAGTTACACGATAGGGGTTGGGTGTGCCGAAAACGACAGGTCGGACGACGCGTGGCGCTTCGACAATTTCCGGCTCGGCAGTAGTCCGCAATTGCAAATCCGCCACGTTGATCGGCGTGGCCGTCTCCTCCCAGGTGTCGATCAGTGGAGAGGGGTCACGAGTCACCTGCAGCAAAGTTACAATATACAGTCGTTCCATATGCAGCATTTTTCTTCAAGTAATCGTGTCTTTTGGAATGTTATCGATAGGTGAACAGAAGAGAGTTCCATTACTACTTTAATACGGATATTTTCTTACTCAAAGATGTGTTTTCAAATTTCATTAACATGAAAAATTTATCTTTGAATTGAAAAGAGACTTGATTTTTAAAGTGAAAATAAAATATAGTAGGTGATCCTATAAGTGTTTTTGCTAAGGAATGGTATTATATGAGACGCTTGGCTGATACTTTTATCTGAAGCATTATCCTTCTCAGTCTTAACAATAATTATAAATTTTAAACGCAGAATGTGTTAATTTTGTGTCTATATGGCAGCTCGAATGCCCAAATACTACGAAATAAAATAAGTTTCGAGAATTTTTAAGTTCTCGATTGGCTACTGTAGGCCCTTAACACGAGATCAGATGGCCGAGTGGTTAAGGCGATGGACTGCTAATCCATTGGGGTATCCCCGCCAGAGTTCGAATCTCTGTCTGATCGACACTTTTTTTGATTTTCAGTAGTCCCAGTTCATTAGTTGTTTTAAATTTCGGCCGAACTACAAATCTCATATTAAAAAAGAATACTAATTCAGCCACTACCTCAGCGTATCAAGTTTATTGAATTTATTAGAACACTATGGGCTTTTCTGCTTTGTCACCAAAGAAAAGGCCATACGCTAGATTTGTCTTGCCACTGATTCATTACAAATTAGAGATTATGAAGAATAAGGGTCAAAAGATATTTATAACTAAGGTATTGAGCCTTATGAAAAGGGTAAAAAGTGTCGATCAAACAGAGATTCGAACTCTGGCGGGGATACCCCAATGGATTAGCAGTCCATCGCCTTAACCACTCGGCCATCTGATCACGTACGACCATAAAAAAGTTGCAAATACTGTAGTTTGAAATCGTCGAGTTTATTACATTTTATAATATTTGATCCTCATTCCCGCCAAAACTGACTCTCGATTGTTATTTTGTAAATTTGAAGCGCAAAATTATCGATGAAGCCAAGATGGATAATTGGAAATCATTCCAGCGTCTCATGTTCTACCAGCGGTTAATGAAAATATTTATGGGATAACCTAATATTTACCATTTCCAGTTCAATAAGGACACAGTCCTGTTCAAACAGCACACTGTTCCAGTTAACAGAGGACTTTTTCATGTTAATTTGACTCGGAAACGGCCCTCTTTGAAATGGAAAGTATCCTTATTAAAGTGGTAATGGTATGAACAGGATGTAAAATGACTGAACTGAACAGTGGTATTGCAGAGTATCGGCTAAACGAAACAAAAAGAAACCTGCGAAGGAGGGCCGGTGAATCTGTCGATTGCAGTATGCGGTCGGGGCTTGGAGAAGCCAGAGCTGGTGGTCTTGAGCTTGCTGAGGCGCTCAGTAGTGTCCTTGACGTGAGGCTCAGGGTCCAGCGAAAAGGCGATTTTCGACGATTGGTGGTGAGAGAAGCGAGTGCGCGAGAGGGTCTTCTTGTCGCGTGCCTGCCGTTGCGCAACTATTGACTTCAAGCGCTGCTCCAATAAACGCCGGTGCTCTTGGGTCAGGCCGTAAGCGCGCCGCTCTAGTGCTGCAAGTATGATGTTCTCGTTATCAGCTGTAAATAGTATGCAAGGATAATAAGCAAGTAAGCAAGGATCTGAACAATACTTTTTTTCTCGGTCAAGCGGGCGTCAGGAAACTAAGGCATTAAGATGAAAATCGAATAGTCACTAGGCATCAAGGTAAGCTTGAATTTCTAACTTGATCATAGAAAAAACTGATATGAAAAAGGGAGAAGGTGAATGATGGGTTGACACCTTTCAACTATTAAGAACTGTCGGCGCCAACCTGCCCTTAATGTAATCATTTTAAATAGTTTCCAGCAGCGATGGGCACTCATGTCATCACCATCAGCGCCATGGGCTCGATTCGCAGATCGGGAAGACTAGACTGGTTGTACTGAGACAATCCACATATAATTGGTGAGAACAAGTGCGCGACTTTTATGCTCCAATACATTCGTTTCTCTAGCTCTGCTTTACTGCAATAAGCAGTTTCAAGCAACCGTTATTTAACACATTTTTAGCATGCTGCTAGGTTAAATTTCGCAAGTGCTCGATGGATTTAATGTCCAGCTGATCAGATGGCCGAGTGGTTAAGGCGATGGACTGCTAATCCATTGGGGTATCCCCGCCAGAGTTCGAATCTCTGTCTGATCGACACTTTTTTAGTCATGATTGCTTACTTGATGAATGCGAAGTGATATTCGATTGTTTTTTCACACAGAAACGTAATGCTTTTTAAACTTTTTTTGACAGCGTGTCTTGCAAGTATGAAAATAATGAAGTAATATCTAACTCACATATGACTGATTTATTTGGGACTAAATAAAGTCATGGCGATGAAAAGTCAATATAAACTTGTAATCAAGAAGAGGAGAGGCTCCAAGTAGGTAAAATCCGATAGCAATATTAAAATAATGCAACTTACGAATTTCTTGTGATCTGACTTCATTTTCTTCTCCCTCTACGATCAACGAACCGTATTCATCGTAAGGCACGCGAGGAATGCGTGGCCGAGCTCGATTTAGTGCTACGAATCGCTCCGCATCGCTCTGTCGCTTTTCTCGCTGGTTTACTTCCTGGAACACAATGAATAAATAACGATTTTTTGATGCATCCTATCTTTGGCTTTAATCAAAATACTTCTCGCTTTGTCGAAATGTGACAGCGGCAAGTAAATCAAGATTGGGCTAGTACTGAGTTGAATTTCAGCTTTGCCCCTTAAATGACCACAGGTGACTAGGGCTGATAACGTGTTATAGCGTTCTCAGTCTTAATTATCATAGTCTTCCCATATCGGAGACAGTGATCAATTTCCGGGCATCACGGGAGAGCGTTTGAAAAGGCTTGGGAGAATAGTCCTTTCTTTACCTGAATTAGTCACCAATGGTACTATTCTTCTTTCTTAAAGCTTTCAGAAAAAGAAGGGGCACTATATATTTCTTATATCTTCTCTCCTTCTTTCTTAACTCATTGTTAATTATCATACTACACAGGCTCAATATTGGTTTCATTCCAATGGTACGCCAGAATTCAAGCGACAACTTAATAATGCCAGGATTCAGCAATCTATCAGTGAATTTAACAATAAAGAACCAAAAGTACTGAAAAGTGGAATTTTAATGGAATTTCACTCACAGCTCTTACCATGGCAAAAAGGACAAACAAATGAATTTACTGCTAAATGTTAGCGACTTTTAACGAACGTCCGCAAGCGCAATACACAATCTTTCTTACCTCGTGATCATCGTCGTGTTTTCCAAGTACAGCGACAATAATTCCACCCAAAAGGATGAGCCGTACCAAGAAAGGGATGTTCTGCATGTTCCTCTCTGAGAAAGTGAACCGTAATTTGACGAACGGACGGGCAACCAACGACCCAGCCGATTACCCGTTCGTTCTTCTGTCCGTCTGACCCGGCCAGAGGATCAACTGGTCCACTAGGAGTATCGAGAAAGTGATCTCGCGAATCGGAGATTGAACGAACTTTCGCGCAGAGGCGGTATACGCATTACATGCACCCTATAAAGAAATAGTTCCCCGTCAGTCTATTCGACCACTTGAATTGCGCGCGTCGCGCATCAAAAGATAGGCGTAGAGAAGAACTGTTGTAGACCGGTTTTGATCTGACCCTATTCCGACCTCGCCTGGCCCTGATCGCATTTGTTTCCCCTATCCACCATAAGTCCGCCCATCTGGACGCATGCGCCTAACGCCACGTTACATTTAGATGAAGTGTTGGCGGGCCATCGCGATTCGGAAGTGAGAGTCTCATCGCATTCCCCATACTGTTTTACATGTATAGAATCTGCATGCGCAATCGTCAATCGCGATCCGGAATCGCTCGATGCCATACATTGACTCATCCGTCTCTTTATCTCATTGTCCGTGGACTCAGGATCAAAGAAGAGACCACCGGATCATTGTGTGCCATTTTTTTGCTCCTATTGGCATAACATCGTTTCCAATACGATGAATGACCAAGGGGTGGATATACGACTGCACACAGGCGTGACGCCAACAGCGCAATTGAATTCTTGAAAGTGGAATTACGGTGATGCAAAAACTTCTAAATCGGGCGATTCTGGAATTTCTCTCAGAGAACCTCGCCTTAGTCTCGAATATTTCATTTTTGAGGCCTCAGATACATCACCTCGTTTGGTCTAAAGAGGCACTAAAGCACAAAATATTTTTCGTTTTGCGGCTCTCTGAAGACTCTTTTAGGTGCTATAAATAAATCATTAAAGTATAAATGAAGCAGTAATAAAACGTCTTGCCATATGCCGTTTTCCAACTGAAGATAGCCATTGTTGCACATATTCTCATGTCCATTTGCCGGTCCCTGACGTAAACAGACGCCACTCTCAAACTGATCACTTCGCGTATATTGCAACATGCCTTAAAAATGCATAGTATCTTTTGAAGATTGCAAAGAATTTCTGAAATTGTAGCAAATGGAGAGTCGAAAATTGGCAGTCGCTTTTCGAGAGACCTGGCATATTTTGTGTGGTCTGTAGTGTGGTCCTGTGTGAAAAACAGCAGGTTAAAGTACCATATAGTCCATTGCCTGCTGCAATTATCCACCAAACCAGTTCTTGGGATCCCTCCAAGAATGTTGGGGTTCGTGTGGACACTAGTGCCTGTTCCAACCCGGACACTGTCTCATGAGTGCCTGTTACTATTGCGGTTTCGGGGGTAACGAATTGCGACAGAAGTATTGCATATCGAGGATCGTGGCAGTTTGAGGAGTCTACACTGCGCCCGCTTGTAGAGTGCGGGGTCGACCTCCTGCGTCATTTGGCGACATGCCAAGGGGTGCGCTTATAATGCATCGGAGTGTAATATGTAAGAATGCCTTCTTGAACACGCTTCAGTTCCGCCATTCATACATATTTTTGGTTTGAAACTATGTCCACATGGAAAAATGTTGTGATGCCTTCATATCACGAGCTCGAAGGTGAAAACTGCAGCAGTTTCTGTGTTTCGAAGAGAACACTTACTGCATGAGAGCACTACCGTATATGCTCACTGGGCAAACTGAGTGTTGCAAATACACGTCATCTTTTGAACGCACGTACAGGATATTGTGCAATTGACGGTCGGATGGAAGTTGGGCCGGTCGTTTAGGGCCGCTGTTCATGGCCCGAAAACAGCAATAATAATTAGGTTTATTTTTTGCGCATATCTTTTTGATAATCAGTTGTGATAAATTTCAACTATCACGTCTTATTATGATCACTCCCGCCATTAAATGCAGTTGTTCTTATCTATTTTCAGCGGGCCACGAAGTTCTAACCAACGCTAGTGAAGCAAGACTGAGCCGCGATGGGGTACTGCCACAAGTAACATTCAATGCCTTCGTAAACGAACAAAATGTTGGTCGCGTATTGAGCCCTCTCGGTCTCGTCCGTCGTGTAAAAATGATCTGAAATATAACAGGTGTCTCTTTATGTAGCAGTAAGACGAATACAATTAATATGCTAAATGTATTGGTCACAATATGTTTGTTAGTTCGTATTAGACCTTGTAAATTACGTTACGGCGAGAGTACCGTAAAAATAAAAAGATCAGGGACAAAATCTTGGTTTAATGGTCAGCCTTGTGATACTTAAGAATGTTCTGCAAGCTTATATGGCACCGTCGGGCAGATTATCCGAACGAAAATATACTGTCAAAATATGCATAAACAGTTGAACTTGGTTATGATAAGCTTACTGTAGAGCGGATGTCTGTTCAAGGCTGACAGAATAGCACATTTTCAAGTTTTACTGCATTTTGGTCGATTTATTTTTGAATTAAGATTCCAATTAATACGACTATTCTGAACAAAAGAAACTAACCGCTGTTCAGAGCGCTGTAAAAGCGATACAGGGGCAGGAAAGCGCCGCAACCGGCGCCGTTCGCACAGTAGCCGATTACGCCTTGCGAGGTATAGCCGAAAATGTTTTGTGCATTTGTTATGTCCTGTTGTCTGGTCGTGTAGAAGTGGTTGGCTGAAAAATATTTATATAATTTTCATTAGCAGAGATAAAAGAAAGATCTAAGATGAAAAATTGCAAACTTACTGACGGCAGCATTGTAGAGAGCCGTCATGGGCAACAAGCATCTGCAAGAGAGGTCCGTACCCGTAGTTGCCAAGTAGCCAACCGGTCCTAAAGGTTAAATTGGCTTTTTTCAAATCAATTTTGAAACAAATAATTATTACGCTCGTATATGAAGCCCTGCGCTGAGCGAGACTGTAGTTCGGCCGTTGATGTTGTGTAGGCGTGGTCGTTCAAGAATGTCTGATTGTTGTAGCTTCGATACAGCATTGCCAAAGGTCCTAAAACGATCGCAATTGAAATCAGGCAATGTTGAATTTGATGAATAGGAACTTTCTGAATTGAAGTGGATCTTTTTTGTTCATTTGCCTTGCTCAATCCAAATTCACATATTGTGCAAAAACGATGTTGTTTTAGCTCGTGAAGCACCCTTCCCCATCAAACCCTTTTCTTAATTTCATAATAAAGAGCAACTTTCATGCAACGATATCGAGAAATGTAACGTTAGACGTTTAATTTGCAACAAAGTAGCAAAGGATAATTTGGGGATATCATTCTTCGTGACTGCCGTCATGGCAACAACCGATCGAACTTTTTCCCGCCAAAATTATTTGTCCCCTTTTGCTAAGGTAAAAGACGACTCTTGAATCATACGTAAACACGCAATTGTAAACTACGTGGGCGTGAATTTTTACAGACGTGGGCACGAATTTCAGTTTTACAGGTTAATACGAAATTTCACTAATTTGATGAAATTTTAAAAAAAAGATGCCCAAATTTTGAACCCAACACTGCTGTTAATTGCTGCTTAACGAGAAAAATATCCGTATACACCCCAAACCGCTCGGTGGCGCTATGTATGAGCCCTCTGAAAGGGAATAACCATCAATACCCCCAATAGCGACATCTGTCTTTTTGCCACCTTCCTTTGAAAAACAATCTACTTAATCCTGAGCAACTAAACAGTACACGCATACAACTCTCCACTTCAAACACCATAAAAATAGCTGGAAACAGTACCGCCGTAATTGCAAGCGGAGCCGCAAGTGCTATTGGCGGCGAGGGGTGGAGCGTTGGCGTAACAAGCCTGGTTGTTCGTAATCAAGCCGGTGCATTGATAGATGACGTTGATCTGCTCCAAGTCGCAGTCGCTGAACATTCGCGCTGGTGGCGTCGGCGACTGAGGGTTCAGCGGTGGAACGCAGCGAGTGCCCACATTTACGTTCTGCATACCTCCCGTTCTCGTCAGGAACTGCCAGCACCTGAAATTTCACATTATACCATTTTTGCTTGGGATTTTGCGTTTTTCATATCAAACTGGATGCTTTCATTGCAAAATATTCAACAAAGTGTCCAATTTAAGTGGAAAAATGTATTTCAGTATCTTGTTTAGCGGTAATGTAACTTGCGGCGGTGTGAGCGCAGGGCGGATCAGAATGAAACGTTATCATTTTGTGCATAATGCTAAATCACTCTTCGTCATCTGACAGTTAATAGATGTGATAAACTTAAGCTCCAACGCAATTTTGTCCCATTTTATGCAATGCAGATCGAGAAAGGTTCCCGCTTCGCATAGAAAATCTGGTATTCCCTTCTCAAACTTCGAGGAAGGTTAAAAACCCACTCTAAAGTGAGTACGTTCCCTTGTATCTCATAATCACTTACAACGCGCTGCCGGCATCCGTAAAGTAGATGTAGTCGGGCTGCCCGGCTCGTCGCTGAAAGCGCAAGCACGTCCTCGCCTGCAGCTCGAAGATGGCGTTATCCACCGCATAGAATCTGGTCGCATCTTGCTGAATCAACGGATCTACCGCGAATGGAATAACACCGCCTGGCCACGCTAAAATTTTTACGGTTCATTATAAGTCAGATTAGTTAATGAATTTTGGTGGATGCTAGTTGATTGTAAGGAGGGAGGAATACTCTTTCTTCCATTCCATTGCTTTCTTTGACAGTTTGAAGCTCGGCGACTCCAACCCTTTTATAAAGGACCTTTCAGTGACTGACTCATTCAAGAGCAAATCTGAATTTTTTTGCAACAAGATGCGATGCATTTCATCGTTTCACAATGTTGTCAAGAAATGATGGACAGCATTTACCAACCAGCTCAGTTACCGTAATAGATTACGAAAATACCCAAAAGTGCGCTCGATTTTGAGGAAAAGAAAGAAATGATAACAATCGTGTAGAACTTACGAGTTTGTTGATTGAGGCTATTAGGGGGAGGGATGGTTTGAGCGTCAATGAGAGATGTGCAAGCCGCAATGAGAGCAGCGATTAAGGCCAACATCGTGAAGCAAACGCGCAAAGCGATCACAAATTGCAATTTTCATGTGAACATTGAGCTTTTCACATTTTATCAATTCTCCCGGATGAATCAAAGGGGAACATTAAACGTCAGAGTCGATTGTTCCCTTATTTGCACAGCCTTCAGAAGGCAAGCCGTTGTTCGGTTATTGGTCGCCGAATATTTGATCTGGCATTTTGTAAAGACGATGACGTACAATATCATTCGTCAAGCAAGTACTGTGCAAACATACAATACAAAATAATGTTGCAGCTTCTTTTTCAGTAACATTTTGTTTGCAGTGTAAAGTACTACTCAAATAGGATCTGTCATGGTGTCAGTCCAAGTTGCAGTATTTATTAAAGGAGCACGTTGTGAAAATGAGTATTAATCTATACACCTTTATAAGAGTGAGGATTGCTGTAGTTTTAATTGCTTCCGAACTCGAGGATAAGATTTTACTATCATCCAAAACAGTGATTAGCAGGTACAGATCAGTCTAAAAAGACTGCGTACCGTCGCATCTAAAACCGATTCATCCCAATCTCTGCAAGCATATAGTAGAAATTTCTGCACTCTTCATTTTGGAGGTCTGCAAAAGCCCCCTTTGCGTCACACCCTCTCTAAAGTTTCCATAAGCCAAAAAGTAACAATGTTGACTGCTTGGAGTAATCTGATAACCCATCGACTTTGCTTGCACACACCCGTTACTCCCGCACGCCCACTCAGGTCGATATTGAGGGGGCGCTATTTCGACCTTATGCATTTCTTTCTTCCATTCATGTGAGTTGTGCATTTAAAGGAGGCGTATTCCATCTGAATGGGCTATACGTCAAACGACGCCATTCCTGGGCAAGAATAAACATAAGTGTGCGGTTAGATGAATGGTTTTTGTATTCGATTTGTCCAGGTTCAGTACAGGCCAACTTCGAAGCCCACGCTTATTTATCTTTCTGCGTGCCGCCGATTCGGTCGCTGCAGAACTAAGTCATGTGGAACCTATGGTCTAGATTTTGCTTCACATCCTGCTGGAGACATTACCATATATTCTCAAACAAATCCGCGCGCAAATAGACCCCACTCTCAATATACCCCGCACTCGCCGACTGCTGAAAGTAATAAATTTGCGCAGTCTATTTGAACTTACCATAAAATTGTATTATGACGCTTGGAGATTGATAGAAGCTGTCGGATATAGTTGACATTAAATACAGTGCTCTAGATTTGGGCGACGAAACTGATGAAATACGATTCAAAATTGTATATTTCATCAATTTTCGATTTTCCTTTTCTATCATAGTGCATTTTGTTTTATGTACGCCCCCGTCGCTGGTTAGATTACTCGCGTATAGGCAACATGCTAATACCGATTGACTAATCACGGTTACAGTATTTCCTGTATGCCTGCCAAAATTTATTGTCACATCAAAATACTGAGAAATGAAGATTGCGCATATTCATCATCAAATTGTCCATTGCAGAATTAAGACCTGATCCCTCGATTTTCAAAAGTTTTATCAAAGAGATGTCTAAATTTTTCAATACTCGCCAACTAATTTCGCTGAGAAAACAATTCAGTGAACAGTAATATTTCTCTCTGACAATCAATCAAAGATGGTAAACCGATCACTGTGTCAACGATTAATTTGGGACTTTTTGATTCGGAACAAAATGGAAATGATGTGCAACTTATAAGTTCAGTGATGGTACATTCTTTGTGGCAGTTCCGCAAACGTGTCGTGACATGTTTGGTCAAATACGACGCTCCATTTTCAGGGGTCTTCCGTCGCGAATACGTAAATAACACGATTGATAGAATGACGAATTTATCGTAGGTCGCAGTAGAATCATTGTTCTTTAACCGTGATACTCGTAAAGATCGTGTAAACTGTATAGATGGTTCGCATAACTCGCAATTCGCTGCGATGACGCCGGAAACAGTGTCGACAAATGACATTTCGAACGGAGAATTAGTTTATCCCGTCATATTACGTCTTTAATCGGTAGAATGGGAAGTGACAGATGTGGCGCGGCAAAACTGACCTTTGATTTCGTGTTACAATAACACAGAGGAACATTGCGAAATTCAATAAACATTTGGCAAGAGCATGGATATCCGCAGGTACTTGATTCATTTCAATTTTTTTATCGCGTATTCTTTTCTTGGCATTAACGTTGAGTCAGGAAGGGATCGGTTGCGAAAGAGAAATTTTTTATGTCCAATTTAAATTTATCGATAACACGTTCCAGTACAACCACAAATTGACCATCTCAATCACAAAACTGAAGTGGCTTTACAGGAATACAGTTCAGACAATACGTAGCATACTAGTGTCACGACGAAGCTGATTATTTGTTTTGCTTAATGGAACAGTGCGATATAATCTGCGTCACATCAGTTAACCAATTTCAAACGTGTCATACGTTCATCATACAGAATGCTTATCACGTCATACGGATTGCGCGACTCCAATAAGTCAAGTCTGAGTGCAGCACTCGGAGTGGTTTTTGTGCAGAACTTGAAATAGTATTTTGCAATACGCGTCACAAAAATTTTCATTTTGATGCAATCACTGAACAAGGTGCAATGAGGTGCGATGAAAACTACCATTTACGTGTGAGAGTAAAGAGAATAAACACATTTTACTCGATCAATTGCTATAATTCGGCATATACAACAGCTGGTGATACGATTTAGATATCGCCGTTAAGGTTGGGATGGGTCTCCAAGTAGTCGGTGAAGCAGTCGCGGACTCGGTCGAAGGCGCTGAGGCAGAAGAGGTAGTTCAGGTAGTTGGTGGGGACACCGTCGTGAGCTGCGCAGTATTCCAGACAAGTGCCGGTGATTCCCTTCTTTTTGCAGCATTCGGAGTGGTCAATGCGAGACGAAGCGCAATCCCACATCTGTCCCACCGTCGGACCTTTGCTAACGCAGGTCGCCAGGAAGCCCAGAATCTAAATCAGTTCTTCAGTTACTTACCGTGCTTATTCAAATAAACAGAGATTCTTATAGGGTATGGACGAATTTCAATTGCTTGAACTCAAACTGCGGTTTCGACACTAAACGGCTCAACAATGGTTTTTTATAGCAAGAGGATAGATTGGTTATGGTAATCAAAATAGTTAGCGCTATATTATTTGTGTGATTTCTTTGTCAAATATGATCGTCAGTAAGCATCAGTCTGCTCGATTTCAGGTTAAATTAAAAGTAAAGTGATAAGTAGTTTTTGATTCCACTTTGGGCCCTTCTAGCCTCATCACTTTTGCTCGTACCGTCAAACTTTTTGCTTATCTTAATAACACACTTTTACAGGTTTTGCCTCATATTACGATAGCTCAAAGTGCATACGTTCGTTTGCGACAGAGAGCTGAAGGAGCAGTAGTCCTTCTTGCAGCCTGGGTCGGCCTTGTCCAGCTTCGCGCAACACAATTGCATCTTTC
>NIUQ01001247.1:0-33884 GCA_002796945.1 Plectus sambesii | reverse complement strand
TGGAATTTTGGCATGAAATCGGTTCCAGCCCGTATTGATTGAAGGCGCAGATTCTACTCCACATCTCGAAGGACTGGTTCCTTTGAAGTTGCAGGTGAGGCAAAGTGTTTATTGAATAGACTTCAGCGTATTCGTACGACATAAAATTGTTGTTGTTTCTCGTCACTAGTACACTTGCGTCTGCAAATATAAGATGGAATCGATGTTTCATGCGAACAGGGTCCCTCGGTCAGCAGCACGACTGGCTCATTCGGGAAGGGCAAAGAAGGACAAATGGGCATAGTTTGCGAGTTATATAGCCTCGGGGCGGATGTGCTCAGGCGCCGTTCGCTTCGCTTGCAGCACAAATTTTCAGATATCTACAGTATTTCGTAGTGGGGTTAAATCAGTGTGGACTCCGTTTGGGCTTTTTTAGGGTCCCCCGAGTCCATCGACCCCTTGGCCTGCTTGACTACTATTACAACACTATGCTCTCCACGCAAATGGTTTTACCTTCTCCAGGAACTGACTGGACAAAATCGGTGGCAGCATCGCTAGAAAACCCGATATAGTTCTCGAATCCAGGTTTAGTGCGTCCGCGAACAGTAGCGAAGATTCGATCGCTGATTCCGGCAGATAATTTTAGCGATATTGTAATTATGCTTTCATTGGAATAAAGTTGATTTAACGGTATGCGACATATGCGTTGATATGACGTCTCCACGTAGACAGTCACATCCGACAAGGGCCGCGTTGTCTCTCCAGAATCCACTGAAAAATATTAAGCAGTTTTTGGCGAAATTACTGCTGAATAGCATGTACGAAACCAGTCGGCTGTGCTTAACTTATAAGAAACTTTGTTTACGACTTGTTAGGCTTGGATAACGGGGCAGACTCTCCGTGTTAAGGTACCGAAATAAAAGTCGCGTAGTTTGCCTTCTTTCCTAACTATCCCTCAAAAATGAGCCACCTACAGCCGAAGTTAGATTCTTTAATGCATCGCAACAAAATCTAAAGATAAAGGAAAAAAGTGCCTGAGCTCACCAGAAGCAAATGCAGAAATGCTTCCAGAATTTCCAAACTGTCCGTACACTGCAATATTTACTACGTCGCTAATTCCGAGGTCGATATTGAACGCAAATTCCGTGGAACATGAAGTGCAATTATTTTCAAAATGAAAGTGCAGTAACTGCTGTTTGTAGAAGCTGGCTAATGAAGCAGCGATCGCCTATAAACATGATATTGAACTTGAACAGTTCCAGAATATTTTTCTTACCGCAGTGTTTGGTTGTGCTTGGAGCATTAAAATTTGACCAGAAGAAGAGAAGAAAATTGTTCCGAATGGACAGCGATCGAGCTCGGCGCACAACTCGGCGCTTGTCATCAAAACTGCCTGAAAGTATGATACTTTAACAAAATAATAACTCATCTTCACTTTGTGATTTAGATCGTTCTTTTACTATCGAATTTCCACGTTCAAAATAAATTATGGACCACTTGCTTTCTATTAGAAGAACACTTCACTGAAATAGGGGAGTTACTTAATTCATATTTAATTATGTGCTGCTTGAAACTCTGTTCGTGATATGAAACAGTACATTATTATCATTTTGAAAACAATGTCCTAGTCTTGATATCATGATCATGTTGGCCGCAGTTAACTAAATCTCAAAAATAAAACTGGTATATAATAATACTACCGATATGCACACAGCACAAATTTAGAATGCGGCGCGTCGCAAATGCGCGCATTAACACCAACGCAAAACATAATAGGAGGGACAAACGAACGTTCAGACTAATCGTCTTGATTCGCTTTTGGTAGCCCTACAATTTTTTCTAAAGAAAAGAGTATGCTATCAAAATATTACAAATTATATAGAACATGGACACTTGTGCATATAGTATATTATCGCTTACAAATGAGCCGTAGGATGCTATTGACGTCTCGGCCTTTTGATGGAAACCCGAAAAATCTGTCACGTTATTCTTAGTTAGAATGAGGAAGAGTAATCTGCTAGCGACACGCTGCTGAATAGTGTCCATTGCCTCATATAAATTGATACTTGATTGGTTTGACTGCATTGGCATTGTTGCATTCATATGGCTGATCAGTCTGAAAGCGAAATATACAGAATTAACATGCGCAGTGTGAATGTACCATTTCTACTTTAATAAAGGCACTTTTCAATTAAAGCAGGACATTTTCAATATTGATTTGAGATGGAAAACGTCCTCTTTGAATTGAAAGTGTTTTAATTCGAGCTAAATTTCCTTATACTAATCTGACCAACCGAGCTAAACATTACCCTGCATACACGCTATATAACACGATCTAGAAATAAAGTATGTCAGCTGATTTAACCTTGAACACTGCAATGAAGCAAAGAAGAAAAAAAGCATGATAGTAATGATCAATTATAGATGAAAAAGGTGGCACAGTGAGCAATTTGCGCGGTTAAAGTAGCCATATGAATTTACGCTACATGACACATTCAGCTTGTTTTTCCTTAACCGGAATACGATAGGGTGCGAACTGTGGCATGAGTTGTAACATACGGCTCACGGTAATATTGGTTCGGTAGCACACACAAGATATGTAGGCGGTACGCCTTACTTTCCGGATTGCTTTATAACATGCTATACGCGCATGCACAGGATACTATAAAAAATCTGCTCATGCGCGTGTGATGTGTTGTAAAGCAATCTGGAAAGTAAGGCGTACCGTTCTTGAACTGCACACAATACTCACTGAGCAGTTGTATTGAAATGGTTCATCGAGACGCCGAACGACGAAGAATTCAAAAATGCGAAGACATATCCCGATATCCAAGTTGCGTCTGGTACCAAAGTATAAGTTAGATTGATAATAGCTTCCCAGTCGCTTCTCAGAAAATTAAAATCTGTCTGGACTGTTTGCGAATCTTCTACAAGTAGAACGATAGTAATCCGATCGCTGTAAATCTGAGTATTGTTGAAGGGACAAGCTGAAAAATTTCAAATAAAATTGTAAGAATAAAAGGTGAATTCTCAACATATTGGCGGCGGCGGTGTTATCGGTGTTGTCACGCTTGGACGACTTGTAGTCGGTGCATCGATGATGCTGTGGCCTGAAAATGATAAGATGACAGGGTTACTAAAAAAATGATTGTGAAAAGGTCGAAACTTGCATGAGTTTGAAACGGCTGATTGGAGGATAAGTGTCGATATTTCATTAAAGTCATCTTGATGAAATACGTTTGCTGTTATATTTTCAAGTGTTAAGTTGGAATTAATTGATGTTTTCGAAAAATCGACAGCATATATAGTTGTATTCACCAAAGTCTGGAAAATTTGGGCAACTCCGGCTGGATTGTTTGCCGATGACATACACCTTAAATTGCAATTGTATGAATTGAGCGCGTGATATAATAGATCGTACCAAAAATAATTTCTGTGTAGCTCTATCTACGCATGATAATGGGTCATAACTTTCCTTTCAACATTTCTAGAATTTTGTTTCCTATCGGTTTGCGAATTTCATTCTGCTGCATAGAGTAGTTTTTTAGTCGCTGCTTATTTTCTACAATACGCTTTTTATGAGGATGAGAAAAATATTACTTTTGGTACGACCTGATATTTAAGTAGGGTTGGATTCGGGGAGAATCCATGAAATTCTGGAAATCTCTCGTTTTTTGCCCCTTTCCCCCTCCGAAACCTTTATCGAGGAAAATCTTGAAGTAGGATTCCCTCCGGAACGGCGATATTGGTCCCCGAATCCAATCCTGCATTTTAGTACCCAGAAGAGAATATGACAATATGTTTCTCTCGATCAAATGACGCGTTGAGAAAAACGTCGTAGGCCGCAATTAATCCTCTGAAATGAAAAGAAGTAAATAGGAGATGAAAACTTGTAAATGTTGTAGCCTCACTGTCCAAGCGAAATTTCGCTGCAACTGCTGGTCTGCGGTTGAGGAAGAAACGCATTTAGAAGAGCATATTGTTGCAGCGATGGATACGGGATTGAGTCGAATAAGAAAACGTTATTCGTCATGTTCGCACCATATGCAATCACTGCTATTCTATTGTAACCGCCACCCAGAAAGAGCTGATCGAACATACTCATTACAGAGTCGAGGAGCTGAAAAATGGCGCGTATTCAACTTTTAAATAGTATTGCCTGTTTTAAAGAAATTTCTTAACTAAACTAGTTTCCAATATATTTCAAGAAATGCTTAAAGATTGCGCTCTCAGTTTTATGTTTTACTAGGTGTATTCGATAAACCTAACGTTTCTAAACGAAAATATTTCGGGCGCGTAATTATGCAGCACTACTACGGTATATAGTCAGTTTCGCGTGCGGGAGGCATATTATCGACGTACCATACTGAATGCATCAATACTTCCAATGCCGAGTTATAACCTGAACTGCGCCCACAGTATTACGATTGTAGTAAACAGAGACTTCAAAATGCGACAGCAAAAACTTGAGTTGTTCTCTTAGCGGGCGACCGGAGATGAAGGTTAGCCCCCGTGGATATCAAGATCGTCAGGGTCACCGTTGAGATGATTGAACGTCTTGTGCTTAATCTTATACGTTCTTTTCCACCCTTACATTTTCCAAATATTCTATCCCCGTTTTGGGAATCCCTTTTTACAACCAATGTACCTCATTATTTCGGATAAGAGAAGAGCTTTCGACAAGAAATATGACATCGGCGTAGCATTGGCGTGTTCGAGCACCTGAAAGCTGCGCATAAAAACGTTGACTTATTGGAAAGAAAAAAAGAATTTCTACCGGCTAAATGGTCTAGAATGACTGCTTGAAACGAGATTGGTATAATGAATCGTGCTAAACGAAGTGTGGCCGTCAGGTTATTACCAACAGAAACACCATTGCATTCGGATTGATCTGAGCTGCCAGTGCAACTATAATTGAACATAAGAGTTTAATTAACTCTTTTTCATGCCATACCTGGCGATTGTCGTGTTGAAATAGTTCACCTGCAATTCACTGCCAGTAGACAACTGCAGTTTCTGCACCGAAAAGCCCAGTTGTCTTGAAGGGTAGCTGGCCGCGTTCCATTGACAAGTCGTAATATGGATGTCTTCGAGTAATAGTGACACATTCAGAGTTACAGCCGATATCGGTCGCAACAAATAGTAGTTAGTTGGCCCACAAGTCGATGAGACTAAAAGAATAAATAAATCATAAATAGATAAATGCTGGCAACCAAACCAGGGATTTCAGCGAAATTAGCTTGAAACTGTAGGTCAATATTCAGGCTATTTGTGCCATCGGACAACAGTTGAACAGTCAAACTTTGTTGAGAACTGATAACTGACTGAGAAGTCCATATACATGAATATTGCATTGAAATCGCGTTTGTGCCGCAAGGAAGCCTAAACAAAGCATTTTTTAGCAAAATTATCAAACTACCTTAACTATTGCATTAGCAAAGTATGCCGTAATAATTTTTAATTTCCCCATGGTGACAGGTCGATGACTCGCAATCGCCCGTCCGCGGCAACACCGCATCTTACGATGCACTCAGATTCGAGTGTGACGGTTGCTGGTTTGCTAAATGATGTACCTCCCCAAACTTCCCTCAGATTGCTTAATTATCTTTATCCTGGAGGCCAATTGCTCAAAACTACTGCAGTTGCAGAATTGCAAAATTGCAAGCGCGGTGGTTGGTCAGAAAACCAGAATTAACACAAAAGAGCCGAGAATGAATAATCACCGCGCATGCAATTCCGCAATTATCACAATTTTGTGAAATTAGGCCGTGACACTGAATTTCTACAACGTTTCGTGTTCAAACTTCCTTTGTTAACGAGGATAAAGTGCTCAAATAGTACAGCATGCCGTAAAACTGCGGGAGACTGCTGTACTTTTAACGTATTTACGATACTCTAAAAGTTACAATATTTATATCGTGCATTACTTCCGTCAAGATTTCTTGGTCTGTAACAAAGAAATCAAACCTTGATCTCGCAACAGTAAAGTTTCACGTGCCTAATGCAACAAGCGTTGCAACAAATCGAAAAACTGTTCCGCAGAACAAAGAATATAAACGGTGCTCTTCTAAATATGTTCTTACGATATGACATTTTTTGCTTTATAAGAATAAAGTTATGCTATAATATGAATTCATTCCATTGTTTTCGATTCTGTTTCAATCAAACATTCACAGTCAGTTGAAACATGGTTATATTGATCCCCACAAGACCATGTACGGAGTTATTGACTCCTATCAATCAATATTACGATATTGCCTTTGCCTAACTGTAACTGATGAATAAATATTGAATACACAAAGCTGTTGAGAGCAGAACTTACCCAGCTATGACAGCATTGTAATCCACCGATGGACCATCAAAAATAATCAACTTGTTAGGAGGTTTTATTTGGTTAATATTTCCGGGAACATTGCTGAGATAGACGTGCGAAAACAGAAGCTTCGAAGTAATGTAATGGATGCAGGATATCGGCTTTTTGCATCCACGAGGTGATTTTATATTCGCCTTGTCAAAAGTTGTCCACAAGTTATGAACAGTATCTCCGCAGGTGCACTGATCATCAGCAACCACGTCAAGAACCAATTGAATCTGCAGCTGATTTTCATTAGAGTCTTCCTTTGTCGCGATTTGTTTGTTGTCCTTGTCCCCGTCGTTGTCCTCGTTGATTGCAGCCGCGTCGACGCCCATAAAGATTATGTCGTCGCGATCTGCTTTGAGCCGGCAGGAGTAGGATTGCTGGTCACATCTGAGTTTACTTTCCGATTTTGCATTTGCGCTATGATGAACATATGCAAATATGTCGACAGGCTTTGCATTGCTAAGTCGCCCACCCATGTGATAAGAACAACGTGCCTAACTACGAGCAACATCATAGCACTCGCCCGAAATCTGGCTCATTTTTGACGCTTAAAACTATGCATGTACTTCTGGAGTGCGCTTGCGACGATTTACAGACAGTATAAATGAAGTGATGAGGTGGGGAGCCTTAGTGAAGGATTTGTCCTTGGGCTCATTTTTCGGCAAAAGCTTAGATAGTGGCGAGAATGGAGAGCCATAGAAAACTATTCGGCCAAAACCAAGAGCGATTTTAGAGCATACGCAGTACAGAAGCAAAAAATATAGCTGGAAAAAAGTATTATATGGCTGCGCACGGGCCGATCCCTGGAGGAGTACACCTTCCTTCCTTTTTAATTTAATTTAATCAGTTTTTAATCCTGAAAAAATAAAATAATCTTCAATAAGGCTTACTTCATGATGAGATTCTCCATGCTATTGCGATAAAATGAAACACTAAATCCGGTCGGCCTCCGATTATATAACTGTTCGAGTGACGAAGTGGATAGCGACACCTCAAAACTGATCACAGCATTGTCGACCAATGAAATATTTAGCCGCCACAGGCACCGCTCAGCGGCGTTAACTGTACACGAGACGGTAAATTTTGAAAGTTGTGTTGCATTAAGGGGCAAAAGGATGTTCACAGGAGTAACATTATCAGTGGGGAATGAGGGCGCGACGAGTGCCGAAATCAAGAGGAAGAATGTAGGGCGTGGCATGTTAACCTCCGCCTGCCAGCCGTCAATGGTAGTCGCAGCGGCCGGGGGGTGACGAAGCTGAGACTGCTCCGCTATGCCGAGATAAGCGCGCACCGCGATGGCAATATTGAATTATTATCATACGTCACGGTGCAAACGACTTTTCCGTTCAACGGCGGAATCATCAAATACATTCGCGCGAACGTGTGAATAAAGCGCGCGCTCACCTCCAATCACCCACTCCCAAAAACATCCTTTGTTAGTTCGTGCTTGGCGCGCCTTATCGCGAGTAGCAAAGTTTTAGTATTGAATTGACGCAATTTCGAGTGTTTATTTCAGTCTGATCGTGACCAAATGCCGCTGCGTGATGACGAACATTTGACTGCAAGTGTTGATCAGGAAGTTTTTAGCGCCGTCATCAAGTGTCTGGCACCATCACCAAGTTTCTAGCGGCGTCAACAAGTTTCTGGGATATTTTAGTACTGTCAACAGTGCGTGTCACCACCGTATACTTGACGCCGATTTGCTTGACTTTGGAATAAATGATAGGTAGAATGCTTTTCAATGGGGAAATGAGGATGCTCGCGTAAATGCAAAAATGAAATATAGCGCTTGTACAATTGGCTGTCAGTGCAGCTTTTGGCTCAGTGTAACCATCAGCGCGGATTCGTCAACAATTGAGATGCAGATGATACCGACTGTTGGCTTGAAATCGGAGAGGCGAGCGGCGNGTGCAGCTTTTGGCTCAGTGTAACCATCAGCGCGGATTCGTCAACAATTGAGATGCAGATGATACCGACTGTTGGCTTGAAATCGGAGAGGCGAGCGGCGAAAAGAATGCTTTGACTTTATTTCAAAATAGGTATACTGTATGCTATCTCAAACAATCTCTAAATCAACGCTATAACTATTTCGAAACTAGCGCAAAAGTATCTCTAATAACGGCTTCGTGTTCTGCTTGATGAACCTGACCGATCGCCGTCGCTGACCAGGCGATTTCCGGTCTTCCAGCGTAGTTGAGCTGAAAATAGCGCATGATACCAAGCCAATTTACATCCTTAGGACAAATTCATGTAACTAATGTAGAAGTAAAATGTAGAAATGTATTAACATTTCTGCATTGTCATCACAGATTTTGCATTGTCATCGAACGTTTTGTGCAAAAATGAGTGATGACAACGCAGAATCGTAAAGGAGGTATGTTGCGCGTCGAAATATTCAGAAGCGTAAATGAGGAACTTCGCAATTTAATAAGAGCTACCGTAATCCCAAGTCCATTAGCGAATCTCGGCCGCACGAACGTCCACGCGCCGGCGTTCCTCGGTTCCTCTTGAGACCAGACAAACGCTGCAAAAGTACGTATAACATCACGACAAGAGTTTATGATATTCGGTCTTACTTTTCGCATTTGGATATCGCATCAAAGTGTTTCTCAGTTCCTCCAATGGGAATGGACACAATGCCTCCACGCGCACCACGGCGACATCGGTAAACTTCTTCTCGTCTCGCTCCTTCATCAGAGCAAACGCGTGCTTGCCAGACACAAAGATCACCTGAATCAGGGTATATGTTGATTGAGAGATACAGTAATCCTTTCTAACCGAATCAGGGTATAAATCGATTGAAATACTGTAATCTTTTATTTACTGCTTAGGTCGATCGAAAGATACCGTCATCCTTTATCGTTGAGATCAGTTTATCATCACAGTAACAGACCATTTAATTAGGATAGACAGAAAAAATAAATAGCCTAATATGGTCCAATAAATAGTTAAATAATCGATTAATTGTTGCCATTTCTAACTTCTCAACATTCGCATCAAGTAATTGCTAATTTAAGAAGTTTGATTGAATTGCCCCAATGATTTAATTCGTTACCAGCGCTGTGGCTAATTTGAAAGAGAGGGGGTAAAAAGAGATTTGATAAATTAGATTGGTTGAATACCTTAGTGACAGAAGCAGCAGCTTTGACGGCAGGATCATCGAGTACAGGCTGGAAATGAGTGCCGGGGGCCAACTGAGCGAGAGTGGACGCAGCCTGCGGATGTCTGAGCAGAATCTTCGGAGCCACCACAATCAGCGGCTTTCGGTAAGGTACAACCATCTGCAATCAGTGCTTACTTAGTACTTTCATATGTCAATTACATAAATCCAAATCGTACGATCTAATATATTAATTTCATAACTTACGCTTTCATATATTACTTTTATAATTACCAAAACGCGGTTCTATAAATATCGAGAATGATAACCTGTCTACGAAGGAGATGGAAATACTGAGCAGAAGTGGTAGGGTTGACGATTTGAACGTTTCGATCGACGCCGTCGGCAGGGGACTGCGATTCGCGACTGTCAGTGGCCTGCAGGAATCGCTCGATGCGGCAGGAACTGTGCTCCGGTCCGGCGCCATCGAAGCCGTGCGGGAGCAACATGACCAGTCCACTCTGCGTCAACCATTTGCCTTAAACAACCAACAATATTCCAATCCTTACGTGAGAGGCGTCAGGGGGAAAGCGAACGGCTCCTTTGGATTACGAACGGTAAGGTAAGCAATACAATGAACTGGTTCCTTATCTCGTACTTTAGTGAAAGTCGTACTTCAGCAATACATTTTATGACACGATTCGCACTCTGTACTGTAAATCCCGATGACGTCATATAGGTCACGTGATCATAGCATTTAAAAAGTTTCAGAAAGTTCCGCGGATATCAGTACTTGAGCACAGCTGATCGGTGATATGGAGTCCTCATAATTTGCTCTCAGTTCTGTCTCGCTGTTAGTCTGCCGAACAATACTTCTTTGTTACTGTCGTAGTTGATTTCCAATAAATGTCTATCTACAGGGTGCGGCAAAAATATGTGCGGTTTTTTAGGATAAAATAGGCTTAAAAACCGCACGTAATTTTGCCGCACCCTGTACATTTGTGCGCCGGCCCCCTGACACTTAAACATTGCGTTAAGTACGACTTTAACGAAAGTACAAGATATGAAACTGACCCCATAAGAAGAAAGCGGGTGATAACAGCGGAGAATGCGCTTTGCAAGGGAAAGAACGGCCACTCCCAATGGAAAACCAACTCGTACCTATTTCATAAAACTATTGCAGTTATGGATTTGCGAAAATGCAGAATTGCAAGCGCAGTTTTGGTCATAAAAACGGAAATAACTGGTAAGAAATCGAAAAATGACCAATTACCGCGCTTGAAATTTCGAAACTCTGCAACAGCAATAGTTTTATGAAACAGCCCCCTAAGTTCCAGCCATCTACAAGGGGGCGCGAAATGATCGGCTAACAATTCAAAGATCACTCTCATAGATCACAGTCAAACAAATACGAACGCTACAAGTCGGCGCAGGAAGAGGGAATAATGGGAAAAGAAAGACTCACTTTCACCGGACATGATAAAAGTATCGATGATAATCTGGGCGCCGTTGAAGAAGTCGCCGAACTGCGCTTCCCAGACGCAAAGTCGGCGAGGGCTCTCGATGCTCACGCCGTACTCGAAGCCGAGAATCGCTTCTTCCGACAGAAGATTGTTCGCAACCTGCATTATAGTCAGAATTTTCCTATCAGTAGCAGACAATTTTGATTGAATACGGTAGTTTGCTTCCAAAGTCGATTGCGGTTCTTTCTATTCATTTACGCACGTAAAAACCAATAAATGACTATCGTTCTTGATGCAAAATGGCGCTCAAGCGCCGAAAAGCGAGCTCAACATTGTCAACTACGGTGCCAAGCGAGACTTCTTGTTACTGATCGAGATATTTTGATTATAAAGACAGCAAGATTACCTCGAGAAACGCAGTTTGGTCGTCAGTGATGTTATTGAGCGGGATATGGATGTGATCATCTTTTTGATCGACGAGCATCGCGTGTCGGTGGGAAAAAGTGCCACGTCCTACATCTTGACCGCTTATTCGCACATGATATCCTAAAAAGCATTCGATTTGAAAATCAACATAGCAGCACTAGGTTGATTAATGAAGTGATATTATTATGTGATGATTGTTACGAACAATTCAGATTTTATTTTTTAATTCATAACAATCGTGTGAAATAGATTCCAGGATGTTATTGTCGACTTTTCCTTTCCGCGCGACACGCTTGGCGTTCTGCCAAAATGCTGCGACGGACTTGGCGCTCTGCCAAAGGCTACATCGCGGAGTATACAATAAACTGTTCGCAACTAATATTGGCGGGTATCGCTTCTAGCACTACTTGAATCATCGTGAAAGACTGACATATTGAAGACCGCACACAATCGCTATCGCTCTCATCCATTTAATTTAAAACGCAACTGACCTTGATGCAGAAGCGATCCTAAGGCGAGCGCTTCGGCAGTAGCCCAGTCCAACCCGCTGCCATCTTCCAACTTCTTAATGCGCGCATCGCAATGAGTCTTCTTCAAGTGAGGATGAACATTCTGCAGCGAAAGGAGGCAGAAAAATCAAAAATGAATCACAGAAAAGTAGGGACGATACCAATTCGTTGGGGACATGGACGGATCTGGCGCCGAGGAATTTGAGAGTGGGAACGTCGACACCGGTGTCCCAGACTTGAACAGACTTGGGCGCCTGCTCGAAGCCCTTCCACTGCTGCTCCAAGTGGAGAGCGCGCGGCGGTTCGCTGTCGATTCGCTTGAAATCGGCCGTCAACTGGGCGGTGTGCTCGCTGACCCATTCATCGCGCTTCTCTTTCGTCAGCACGCCTTCTTCCTGAAAATAATAGTGCAGAATTAGCACTTGATCATTTATTTCAGTGTTACAGCGTAAAATTCATTTCAGCGTTACGGCGTAAATTTTCATTTCAGCGTTACTACTTACATAAATGTTTAAGTAATAATAAAGTATAACCGAATATATACTCATATATTTCCCTTTTGTTTACACCATTCTCGCTCTGAAATGAGCTTACCACGAGCCACTCTGCATAAGTGTCAGGAACGCTCTTGCGCGCGCCAATCTTGCCGTACATAACCGGCTGAGTGAAGCTCGGGTCGTCAAGCTCGTTGTGACCCCATCGTCGGAAGCAGATCAAATTGACAAAGACATCCTTTCGAAATTGCTGCCTATATTCGAACGCCATGCGCGTCGCTTGCAGAACCAACTGAAACGGCAGAGATAACGTTCATTTGAATCCTGGAAATTGGGTGGAAATTGCTGTATCCCAGACAACTGGGCATACGTGATTTGTGTTATTCTGTTCTGTATTGTACAGATACAACTTTTGAATCACAAATAAGAAGACCAAACGATTCTAAACCATTCCAAAAAGACGTACCTCAGGATAATCACCGTTGACATGGATGACAGGCGAGTCGATCGCTTTCGCCATGTCACTGCAGTGCAATGTTGATCTAAAATCACTTTCCTCACAATAATATGTTCTTAAATAGGACACTAAGCACTCACCGGCCAATGTGCGACTCTGCAGTGAAGCCGACTTGATTGTTTGTGATCATGTGGACCGAGCCGCCCACTCGGAACTGCGGCGTTTGCGACAACGCCAACGTCTCCCACACAACGCCCTACAATCGAGTTCTGATCCCACTGTCATAAGGACCATTTGAGATATTGAGTATAGTGAAATTCGGTTATACTGATACTTGGAGGACCGGCGGATTTTGATCGGTAAAAGAGAAAAACCGGTAAAAATGAAATTATTGTACAAGCGAACTTCATGGTATAGAAAGATACTCTTTGGCACCGGCAAAAATTACCGGTACAACCGAATGCTACTGTAAACTGTATAAAAGTATACGGTACTCAAAGTATACTGTAGTCAAAATTATGCGGTATTTCGGCTAATTTGAGAAAAAAAAGTGTAATTGGAAGGAACCTACCTGACCAGTAAACGCAGCATCACCATGAACTTGAACACAAAGGACACCATCACCCTGACGGGAGGACTGATGACGAGCATAGTCACCGAGGCCAAGAGACTGTGCTCTCGCGCGCGACTTTCCTACAGCCACAGGGTTGACGGCCTCCAGATGCGACGGATTAGGCAGCATTGTCACATGCACCTTGCGATCTGCTCCCGGCAACTCCAGGTCCACAGAGCTGGCTGAAAATTTGCATAATTGGCACCATGCCAGGGATTAGCCGCGTTAATGGAGTTAGGTCGTGTTAATACCACCTATATTCTACGTGTTTTGTATGATTTTGCCTGTTTGAGTGGTATTAGAGTAGAGGAACATTGAACACGATATCATGTTTGACAAATAAATTGGGAAGTTAACTGAACTAAATGACATATGGTTCTGAAAACAATTGAAAACTCACTCAAATGTGAAAGAACATCGCCAGATCCTTGAACATCTTCGGGAAATTCCAGCTTTCCACGCATCTGTAAGAAAAATTTCCACGTAGCTGATAAGTCCAGAGAGCGCAGAACCGTTAAACAGACTTATATCTGCGATTATGTAATCATTTACTTATCATAACGAATAATTACTTGGCAATTGTTGTGAGATGGAGCTTTAAGTTAACCGTTTATTCATATTTATGGCAAAATTTTCAGATGCTTAGAGTAAAATGACTGACTTGCAATTTCATAATGCTCTTAAAGACTGTGACTGATAAATTATTGTTACGACCGAGGATTTAAAACGCAAATTTTGCATTTAATCGCATTATTGTCATTAAACCACAGTATACAGAATCGCAGGTAAGGAACAAGACGCAGAAGAAATCGCTCGCCTTTCTGAACATCTGCACGGTGGGGAATTGTAGAAGACCGGTGAGAAGGTTGAGTCGACCGCGATGCGCCATGCAGAGGACCACTTGCTGGATATCAGCATTGGCGGATAAGAGTAACAATTCGTGGAAGAATGCCATCATGGACTCTGCACCCTCTCCGCCGTATCGCTTCACCGTCGCAAACTTTAGCGCCAGGAAATTGTCGAAATTCTGCAATTACCCTATTCTCTTTGTAAAGCGTCGCGCATAATCGTCATACAACTAACAAGAATTCATATTATATACACCAAAATATTATTACACATCGCGACTCAAGCTGCAGCATGAGAATTTCGGAATAGCGTGTTAGAGGAAACAGCCCAGAAGAATTATTAAGTGAGATCACGAAAGTGAGAGAAATAATATGGCATCCGTTAATCGTACGACCAGCTGCACCGACATTTTGGAGTTTTCCAAATAAATATTTAATACCAAAGTGTCAAATGCGCGGGCCCCCTGAATCAAGACCGTATTTTAGGCCGCGCCATCTTTATTTGTTATCGTTGTTCGTTTTTAGTTGTACGGTTTTTGGATGCTCACTATCGCATAAAACCGTTTTAAAGAACCAGACCGAACCAACACCGTATCGTGGTCTAGGGGGGAGGGCCCGCCCCCGGGCACAACAAAAGAAACAAAAACTATCATATACCTGACACTTGATCATCAATTCGGCGATTCGCAGCTTCTCCTCATTGGTGACTTTCTGCGTTTGCACTCTTTCAAAGTTCTCGCCGAACCATTTCCTCTCTTGCCAACTCTGCAAAAGAAGGCAGACATTGCCGTCATTTATAATACGTTTTTGTAAACACCCACTTCAAGATGCATAAATTCAGCTGCAATCGGTCCGCAGTACACAGTTTCTAGGAACTCGATCATATCAGAGACAGTCGCCTCGACGTCATCACGGACCATTACGGTAGATTTCTCGTTGAGACCGTACATATTCACGTCCAGTTCAGGTACCCTAAAAGTGGCAGCGGCTTTATTTTTTATATAACCATTGTTATCTTCCATATCGCAATAAGGGCAATGAGCGAATTTTTTAAGAACGCGGCGGGAAAATCAAATTTGCAGATGCCGCATGAGCATTAAATACGGCAATTCGTGCAGGCTGCGCAAATTGTTAAATGTTTTGCCATATGTTTTTCCTTCAATTTCGCCAAACTTGCGCTCGAGTTGAATGTGAAGATTACGAAATTGAATGCAGAGATGAAGATATTGAATTCAAAAGTGACGAATAATGATGAAAGTCCTCGTATTTCGCCGTGGACGATCTCAGGAAATGTGCAGTGCTCGAAACAAAACTGACCTTATTTGAGCAAATCGAAGCCCAAGCGGATCCAGCTTCGCTTTTCGGAACCCATATCTTCTATAGGCATTCACCAAGTGCGAATACTGCGCCTGTTCCGGAGAAATCGTCGGCGCGGCAACTAAATTATTTCTCTATTACAATATGCACAATTGCTACTTTGAACTGTACACTTTTCATATCAAAATGACAATTTAAAATTTATTTTAAGAGAAGTGACCAGGGGTCAGAATTGTCCTTTTTTGGGACCCAAAATCTTTTTATTTTGAATGTCCTTTTTTCTGTGTCAAAACCTTTCTTTTATCAAAATTTTTCATTCCGAACCCTGCAAGTGACCAATTGTAGAGAAAATTGCATAAAACACTAAAGTTCATTCAATCGCATACCGTACGGAGTTTCGGCGACAGGCAAGTAGCCATAAACACCTTTGGCTGCATGATACGACCGCCTCAGGGGCAGAACCCCTCGTATCAACGCCTGTCGATTCATCTCTGAAAGCGGAAGAACAATCAGATCGATTTACGAGCGCTCATTTTCATCGTTGCGTCTCGTAGCGAGTCTAACTGAGAGGCTTCTTCCCTCCGCCCGCGGTCGCAACCGGTAAGTTGCTAAACAAACAGTCTGCTATCACCGCAACAATTCGTACTACTGCGACACTTCTGGTTACTTTTACCTGCGAAAGCGAGCGCGCATAGCTAATGCATTAAGACAACTCTTAAGACAAGAATTTGATTCGTCACGCTATGTCATATAGGAAGTCAAAGGGTTGCTTTTATAAAGAAAGTCATAAGTTCGATTGGGCCGAGCTTTTACTTTAGACTCGGCCGTTGTCATGACAACCATTGATAAGAATGCGAAATGCGGTTCGCAAAACAATTTTTATTGGAGCGAATTTTATGGATAGTTAAAAATGACTTCTTAATTTATAAGTGACACACTGAAACGAAATTTAAAACATTAGCTTTAACTAATTTTTCATATTTGAATTTAATTTTTCGCATCCTCGCTGGATAATGGAATATCCTTAATCTGATCAGCTGTATCTGATAAATATTCAGTTTTATATGAAAAGATAAAAATTTTCCATGCGTTGCAACTAGACCGTTACGAACGCAGCAATAAATCCCGCAGTGCAACAAAGGTAACACACACCACGTGCTCACCGGTACTCTGACGTGCGCTGAAGACACCGCGCCACTCTATGCGCGCACGTGTTTAAAACTACGACTTCCTTGTAAAGTACACAGTGCACGCTTGGAAATGAACGAAGTACGATTATCGATCAGACGCGGCGACATTAATGTCTGCACGATATATTTCAACATACAATTTGCACGCGAATAAGGCAATGATTTACTTCGTTTGCACTTATTCTCAATCACAGTTTGAACAGTATGACACGCGGTGCGAGAAAACAACTGCGAGTATCAGTGTGGATAAATGCCCTGGAAAAGAGGCCATTTGACTAGCACTAGAAGGTAATGATCATGGAATGTAATAAGTGAGAAATCACAAAACGAAAAATCTGATATCATACCCAATATTTGTAAGGCGTAGTAGTGCGGTTCAAAAATACGAGAAAAATGGGCGGTACTTATCAAACGATTACCTTGAATGCAAAGTATTTTTCATTAATGTAAAAGGCAGCACGACGCTACTTCTTTGTCAAAAATCATAATTGATTATTGATAAACAAGTGCAATAAAGTGATGAGATTTGAACTTTTGGAGCGGTTTGCTTAATTCAGCCATCGCTCTTCTTGTAATGGAACTGATAGAGTATGGCGTTATCACTTTTGGGTCAACAAAATTCGAACGTATTTGAAGTATGTTGTTAACGTCGAACATACTTCAAAACTTTACAATTTTGTAGCGCAAAAGAGCTAATAACGCATTCATGGTAATCGTATGGAAACCGCTGCCCATTTTCCTCAGAATTTTCAACGCTCTATAGGGAACTTTAGTCACCTTTAACTGAAAGACGTGCATCGTATATGATTTTCAGCTGTCTATAATAAGCTGGCTGCGAATCATATCTCTTAATATAATTATCACTAAGCAGCTTGATATAGGTAGCTGAAATATATGTACGGTACACTCTTTTCATCTAGATATGACCAGAGTTCCCCTTGAAGTGAGGCAAGATGAACAAACAAAATATATCACAGCAAGGCAGAGTAGCCCAAAAGAGACTAGAAAATATTCAACGTGGTGATATGTGTGTATGAGACTAGGCAGGTATAGCAATGAAGTAGAGTGCGTCGATGTGATGCAGTTAAGGCTGTAAAACAACGGAGACCAGCTGAAAGTTGAAAAAATTTGATAAATTGGCGTTCCGAAAAGAAATTTCAAATCAACCCACCTCCGACTTGCTGATTTTCACTCGGTTGCGTCTTTTCTCTCGATAACGATTTAGGCTTTCTGCAAACAACGATGCGATTTAAAATAGCCGTCGCCGAAATCGACCGCACCTTTCGCCTTTTGAACTTTCAGCACGGCTAGCACGAAGTTTGAAAAGGAGATCAGTCCAGCGTGATCGGCGAAGTGAAACTGGAACGTATTTCTGGCCTCGGTTGGACCTCCTGAAAAGAACTAGTCAATGAGGATCGATCGTACGTCAAAGAGAATTAGTAAAAATACACAAACGCCTAACATCAGTACAAAATGTCTAGCATCCACGGTATATCCCGTACAAAATTCAGCTCCTTATCCTAAGCAGGCATTCGCGTGTGTGCAAAATTTCTCAGGGAGCGAAACATATTGTACTAGTATTAGGCGCTTGTTCAAAATTCAAGGCTGTCTCAGAAGTAGCTAGGCAGTGTGTGCAACTTACTTTTGGGACACCTTATATACGCATTTTAGAACGTAGAATCCGTATCCGTCGCTATATCAAAGCACAAAGCGTACCTTCAATCGCCTCTGAGAGCAATTTGAGGATACTTTCAAAGCCGAGCGCTGTGAGAGCGGCGAAGCACTGGCCAGTCATCAGGAATCCGTCCTTATTCTTGTCGTAATCGGTGAACACGCGAGCCCACAAGTTGAGGGAGCGATAGAGAGGAAGAAACTGCTTCCAGTGGAACTTGTGGATTCGGAGGGGATCGTGCGCATTGATAAGCGCTTTGCAACAGTCGAGGTCGAAGAAGAACGCCGGCTCCGTCGGGTACAGGCGGTTCAACCCCTCCTTCAGTTGATAAGGGTCCAGTGATAGCGTCTAAATTGCACACTTTCATTTTAACTTTGATGAACGACTTGAAAGTCATTTTCATACTATAAAAAATGCAAAACAAAGAGGCCAACAATACGCTACTTTAATATACAGTCGAAACCGGATAAGTGCACACCGGATAAGTGCACAAATTTTCATTGCCCCGAAAGTTTTTCGCCCTATGTTTTGTACATGATCTAAAACCGGATAAGTGCACAAATTTTTCGTGCCCGGTCAATGTGTAAATATCCGGTTTCGACTGTATACAACTTTAATGAACGATATGATTGACCCTTTCTTCGGTATTTGAAGCATTACACTGCCCTCATTATTAGTTAATATGACAGCAGCATTTATACGAAGGGGAGTGAGTACCTTATGGCTTACGTCTTCGCTGGAAAAAGTGCATGTAAAAGAAGCCAATAATACATTATTTTAATAGATTAAACACGCCCAGAATGAAAAGACATACATTGGGGCTGACTTGACGGAAGTACTTGGCGGCTTCTTCCATCATAAAGGGGTCCATTTTGAAGACGTTTGTTTTGGGTGGATTGAGCTTGCTGAGACGTTGCGGAGGAATAGGAGGAACAATCTGGGTGACACTGGGGAAGTCAATCGAACCATAGGAGCCCTTGCGGATGGCGTTGCGGACAGAATATTCCGTGCTCTCAGTCGTGTAAGAGACCCCTTCAGCGCTGAAAGGGTTGCAAATTGTTGGAAGACTTCTTGTTACTGATCAAAACATTTTGAGTCTAAAAGAGGGAGTAATGGCGACTCACTTTATTTCTCGGTAGTGCAGTTGGGGGTCGTCTTGCTCGGCCTCTGACCAGATTCTCAGGACGAATCGGCCCTGCTCGCCCGGCTCCCACGTTGTTGGAACCACTACGTACCTATAATTAGACATTACAGTGATATTTATTCATACCAGTACATGGGGGACCGCTAAAATTTCCCGTTATAAGCGAAACCGGATAAATGCTCACCGCTTAAGTGCACAAACCGGATAAGTGCAAAAATTTTTCGTGCCCGGTTGATGTGCATTTATCCTGTTTCGACTGAATAAGCGAAATCGGTAAAACGTGTTTCACAATAGTTTTTCGCTCCAACCTTTTGAGTAAGAAACATTCAGCGATCAGTATTTTTACCGAAGATGTCGTTGAATAATGTGAAGCATAAAAAGAAGCGCATGACATACCTGCCGGGCGTGAGCAGCATCCGTTTACTGATCGTACGCAGATTTGAGTAAAAGTCGACGGAGCTGGCGCGCTGCTTCGTTTGAAACTTGTCGAAAGAAAGAGGCGGCATATCGTTCGGACCCAGCTAAAACGCTCATTCTAATCATTTGTCATGGAGTGTAAGTTGAGAAATTGAAGCACAAGAATATCAGGCTGCAGGGTTTTATAAAAAAGAAGGATATTTAAAAATATAACGGACAGTTAAGATACTTCGAATGGGATGCCTAATACTGCGTAAGTGCACTTACCATATTTCTTTCATTAAACGCTCCTTCGAACCTAACTTGAAAAAATAAACATCCAAGGCTTTTACTGGAAGATAAACGGTATATGGAAACCCGTATAGAGTATTCTAGAAGGCCTAGGATGATATGGGACATTCTAAAATGTTTTATCAACAAGCGCTATGGAGCGCGCGCCGCGAAATCAGTCCAGAAGCAAAATGAATTGATCAAAGCGCCTACTTGATATACAACGAAGCCAATGTTAAGATTTTCGCCGAGTCCGCCGCGTCGATCCATCTGCGATAATTCAACGAGGACCGTCGCACTCTGATCTTCATCGACGTCTGTCAGCGTTAAAACAAACTGCGGATTGTTCGCAAATGTTTCTAAAGATAATAAGATGAGCTTAGTGAAACAGTTACGGAAGCATAGATTATTTTCTAATAAAAATAACCGCAGTTCTCCTTTTAAAAGTAAATGTTAACAGACTTTACCGGAATATTTCATCCTTCCCCCAGCAGATGCGCCAGTCCATTGTCCAAAGAAGGTTGTCAAGTGCCAGCCGGGTTTTTCAGCTTCCTAAAATACTTTTATAACTTTTTCGTCAGTTTGAGTAAAATAAACTTTCAATTCACAACGAAAAGCTCAAGTCAAAAAATCAACAAATGGTTCTGCCTATATATACTTACTGCTTTCTTTCCCTGAGATGTAATGGTATCCCACAACTATATCTACGCAATCAATACGATATCGTACTCTAGCAAAAAAGAAAGAAATTGCTTACCTCAACAGAGTCGGGCGTCAAATAGCAGATGTCACAATCGTCAAAAGTCTTCACAAAGTCCTGCACTTCCATCCAAAACTCGCCATCGTCGTGTCGTCGCTGTTGCAAAGCCAGCTTCACTGAATCAGGGACGTAGTGCCAAGCGGCAGATCTTCAACAATTAATTTAAGAACACTTCTTTATGCCAACATTCTCCAACACAAGTGCTTAACACCAGTACAAATAATCATTCCCGCGAGGCTTTCGACACACAATCGGACGTCTGATTAGAGCAAGGTGCTATATTTCGAATGGTAGATGGCAAATATATTGTACTGGTGTTAGGCGTTCCTCTCCGACTTACTGGTCGCCCCACTTCCCCTTCCATTCCGTCGCATCGCCCCATGGATTCCTTATTCTCACCAAGTCGACATGCCCGCCATTTGCCAGATATAACTAAACGACTCATATAAGGCAAAAGAATTAAAGAAAGTTACGCTGCAAACCAACCGTATCTACTGCTGATACTGTGTAAGCGTGTCCAAGGACTAATCCATTTGGAAGTAGCATGTTTGAATTGGCATCACCCTAAAAAGCTCGTATATCGAATAGTTGTCAATTGAAGAACGATAGTTTTAATGATATAGTGCGCATTCTCATGGCCTTTTGCGAGGTGAGTAAATACAAAAGTAAATAGCATTGCTATGTCGTAACATAAAACCATAAAGAACGTCATTAATTCACTCGCCGCGCCATAAAAGCGCGCGACCAAAACGTTCTCAATGTCGTTTATTTCAAGTTAAACGAGTCAGCTGCTCATACAAAGTGGTACAGTGGAATTTATTTATACCAGTACCTGGAGGACCGGCTAAAATTACTGGTATAAGCAAAATCGGCACAGTAGAAACCGCTTAAGTGCACACTGATTTGCCAAGAAAATTTTGTGCACACATCCAAGTATGTTTCAATACTAAAGTTGCACACAGGGGCTTGTAAAACATGGGCACCTAAGCAGTATGCACTTATGCAAATTGCACTGTAATAACGATTTCTACTGTATGAATCAAATCATAAACGCACCCATATGCCGGTGCAAATGAGCGCTCCTCGTTCAACTGCCTGATTCAGGTGGGAGCCAAAGTTGCGAGGAGCGCCGCGCTTCAACGGAAACGTCTCGCAGATTCCGCCCGTCATGTCCATCAGGGAATCGCTGCAGACACCACCTTTTAGCGCCTCATAGCTACCGAACAGTCTGCAAAGAGAACGGTTGAAACCTGTGAATAATTAATGATGTATTAGGTTGCCCGATAAGTCTTTTCAAACGTTTCTTCTCATTTTTAAATAAAGCTATAAAGTTTACGAAAATAATTTTTGGACAGCCCAACAATTTATTTTAAATGTTATTGCAATAGTAAATGTATAGAAATATTACTTGGCATATGCCTTTTCCAGAAGAGCGCCCCAGAATTCTTCGGGAGATGCGCTGTGCACCATCAACAGTCGGTTCTCATAAGTCGGCAGCAAATCGTCCACGCACACTTCCACCCATTCGCCAAAGTGATAGAAACAGAACCTATAATCATTGAGTGTAATCAACAATTTGACTCTCAGCTGCAATTGTGATCAGCATCCTATCGCTTATGGAGGATAACGTTATGTGAATGCAATGCTGATATGCAGCTCTGCGATACGACTTCTATTTAAGGCGAACGTAGCTAATAACTATCTACGTTGAACTGCTTAGAGCTACAAGGAGCAGAAGTACGGCTATAATCAAGTGATATTAAACCGGTCAAACGTCGGATGAAAAATCGGAGAATTGTGGATTGTAAGTAAATTATTGCCTGAAGACGCCGCCGTAGCCTGAATCACGCTCAAAGCCCGAGTTCTCCGTGAGGAATTCGTGATCGGGGATGACGCGCGCGAGTAGTTCGGGCCGGTCCGCCAACGCCGCGATGGCCGCCAACAGCCAACAATCGCCAAGTTCGCCCTGCAACACGAGCACAAAATAGCACTACACACTACCTCCGACACAAAACACGACGCTACTTGATCGAGATCGAACCGACTGGGGCCGTTCGTGAAGAAGCGCGGAAGGTCGACGCCATTCCTCTCGCAGATCTCTTGCGGTCGCAGCCATTCTATTTCGAAACGATAGCTGCCGTCCAAGTACACGCCTGAATGAAAGGAAATAACGCTGAAAAAACTGCTGCAGAAAGCGAACACTCACTTCTGCTGTCCGCGGGAAAGAGAGGGTCGACCCACTCGCGGTCTTCGTGGCAGCACTCGTCTCTGATGATGTCGTAGTTTTGCGCTTTTATCGCATTCAATCGTTGATCGGCCGGATTCGCCGACTGCGACGGTGATGGACTGACAGAGCGAGTGGTCGTGCCGGACAGATAGTCAGGACCGAGGCTTGGATCTTCCGGATCTATGGTCTCTTCGCTTTGCGTGTTACCCATTATGGCGTTTTTTGCACCAAAGCGTTTCCGGAAGATGCCAGGTCCAAGGCTCCCGCGGACTGGAAGGCGCTTGTACGGCTAGCTGGGTGGTTGCCAGAGCAAGCGCGTCCGCGGCGTAACCAAAGCAATGTGGCTTACGATTGGTTACGGTATTCAGGAAATATTCTTTAGACCCATACCGTTGAAACAAAAGAAACTGATGTCGCAACTGCAACGAGCGATCTCTGTGAGCTGCAGACAAAAATCTGGTGCAAGTACGTCTTATGATCTTCTTGCGCTCGCCCTTTTTCCCTATGCATGTGACTCCGATCGTTCACGAGAGAAGTACACGATGTATGCTCAGCAACTGGACGATTGTAGCACTGTTTGTTTATTTGCATGAAAAAGTAGAAGGACCCGTTTAATAAATCATGGACCAAGGAGTTGCTGGGGAAGAAAATTTATCCTGTTTTCGTTATCGCCCCTTCCCAGTTTCTGGAAGATGACTGAGTTCCTTCACATGTCTATTAATTTCTTTCAGTTTTCGAAGCTCCCTATGCTTTTTCGACTTCTTCCGGTACGCCAGTTCTTGCTTCGTGCCGGATGTAATGATATTCTTTCTTCAATACACCTGATTTGCTATACCGTACATTGGGCTTTTTATTTTTGCGAGTTCGGATATACTTTTCAGCAGTTAGCAAACGTAGACCTTTATAAATTAAAATGAACGATGCAGAGCGACGATAATCATTCAAAGAAAGTGGCTACATTATAGTGAACAGAATTTAACTCGGAGGGCCGGCTGGACGGGTGTACAGAAATGTTGTTCTCTTGATAGGCGGGAGAGCGAGGCGATTGCGACTGCGGTGTCGGTTCGAACAGTGTTGCGCCCAGTGAGTCGGAGTCTAAATGCAAAAACATTGAGCGCAATTGCAACACTAAGGGTTACTTCGGACGACCAAAACTGTTGCATTGATGAACATGAGCTGTTCATGGTTTTCGATAATATGAAAGTTAGAGACGAAAATGTCGCGCGCGCACTTGTGCATGACTACTATGGTATATAGTCATGCATTTCGATATTTTGCATATGGAGTACATTATACATAATTGTTGGCATATGATCGACGAACTCAAAATTCAGGTTTCGAAAATATAATATTACATTTTATTTGAGTACCAGTTTAGTGACAATATAATAATGATAGTACAGAATTGGGGCTCAATTCAACATTCAATAACTTCATGAAAAGGCCGAGAGGCGCCATTTCCCAGCCATTCCCTGTGGGTATTGTGCGCTTGCTTTTTGTTATATGCAAAAAGTGACTCACATATTGCACTAGGCTTGGCTGGTAGATCCATATTGGGGGGTGGAATCTGACGAAAGCTTTGTCCAACTCCCGTTCGGCGACTACGTAACAGACTAGTCAACGTGTTGTACACACCCTGATAATTCTGAAAATATTTTAAACTTTGAAAAATTCACTCATCAACGCAACACCTTTCTTACGCATCTAATTTTAACCTGAAATAGGTTCATCAATTACGTTGACGGAAAAGGTTAGGGCAGTGGGTGAAATGCTACCCAATACGCGCAGGATCCAGTTTCATAAAGCTAATAAAATTATTCGGGCCAACGATCGTGGCTTTAGAGTCGACTACAAATACTGCGCATTATAAACATATTTGCATTCATATGCAAATCTCAAAACAGCTGTTTCTAGTAGGTGTCATAGTCGACTTTTGATAATAAAAATGAAATATAGAAATGTGTGATCATAAAACTTCCATATTGAAAATTCGCATCAGTCTTATAAAATTAGTTGCAGCTGTCTGTTAACCTAAGAATTACGGTTAAGAAGGTGAGACAGTAAAATTCGTAAAGATCCATTTTCACAACAGATCATTCTTGTTTTGATACCTTAACGTGCCGCTTGTAATAGTAATAGAATCCTAGAGCTCCAAGCACCAGAGTGACAACGATTCCTCCCGTGGTGACTGCGATTATCACAATTAAAGGCCAGCTACTGTCAGGGATATCGTATACTTTACTCCAACTGCTCTGTCCCATTGTTGTACCAACGCGTAGCTGAAAGAAGAGCGTTTTCAACATGGTTCCGGGACCATGACCTCTTTTAATAAACTATTGAGTCTTTAATACTTAGTAACTGAGTCTCAATTCAACATTTCCATCTGCTGAATCACATTGATATTATGGTAATGGTAATGACGATGCAGGCTTGGGATTCAATCTTGAATGCTTGATAGTTTTATGAATTAGGTCACATTAATGGGCACGGGTAGGCGGGCGACTAAAGGGTGGTTAACGGGTTGTCAAAGGGTTATTTGAAGGTGCCCCGAAGGTTCCGTTTAATTGAGCTTTCCTTATTCAAAAGCACGCATCCTCTCCCCATTGTGAAAGTTCCAATGGAGGGCGTTGATATGCCAATTTAAACTAGTTGAAAAAAATATGCGCCCAGTACCGCAGCTTGTCCTGGCGCGACTTGGCGTATCGACCAAATATTGTGCCAAAAATGACTCAACAAAGAGACAAGGGCAAATCATAGATGCGGGCTTTACAATTTGAAAGTCGGAAAATTAAAATTTTTCCGTCACTTTCACTGGTTCAGTTCTTTACCTGAACTTTCAAGTGTCGGCTACTTTGGCAATTGGGGGGTACGTTGGCTTGCAACTGCGTTCCATTCGTAGTATGATTGCCGCCGCAATCATAAAAAATATTGCCACTATTTTCTGGTTGGAGACCACTTGTTGACATAGCATCGCACAATATTTTGACATCGTAAGTTCGAATAGGTCCTGGGCATTGTCCAGGCAGCAACCATTCTATCGTGATTAGATTATTTCGCAAAGTCGCAGCCGTCACTTGCGGTGCTTGTGATGGAGCAACTTCTGGCGTGGTGAAGACGACAGAGCCAACAAAGTTGTATTTTGGTATTGGGGATTCCGACAGTACACTTGTTGCATACCGCAGGGTAAGCGCTAAATCACAAATTCTCAATCATGGATTCTTGACACATATAAAGTTTAACTTTTAACATTAGTATTAATGATGAATATTGCTATTCTAACTCACAGCACAATTGTAAGCGTCAGTTTGCTTGATAGACCATAATCTATTGAATTTATCAAGCTGCTTCGTTAAATTATACACTCTCATTGCATCAGAAGTGCTGGTTGGGTTTATAAAGTGCGCTCCACAAAATTTTTAGACTCGCAACTTGCTTCAAAGTGTGACTGTAGGTGTCGTTTATCAAGCTATTGACCCTAAAATTAAAGATTTTTTTTAACACACTTTCGTGCGACCTTTTTCTCTAAATTCTTGCTCTTTTTGCTAACCTCTGTCTGACACTCTCTTACTCTTTGATCACATTATTTTAAACTGAAAATGCAATCGGTTTTTCGCGAGAACTATGATCTAAAGCTCCTTCATAAAGGAAAAAAGGCTATCTCACGACGGCAACCATAACTGATGCACTAAGAGTGTAAAAGATAACTGTCGCTTACACCAATAGTCTGTTTTTGTCTATTGAATGAGCTATAAAGCAAGGCTGCTGATTAAACGACGAACTGAGATACCAAAGTAAAAAATCAATATTTAGATCATCTTCACTTTACACTAAACATTTTTTAAATGATGGTTGATACAAATTAATTGTTTTTATTAAAAAGCGATTTAAAGAAAAGCATTCGATATGATGTGAAAAGCATACAATTTTAAGTGGAAATGGTACAAATCTAGCATCCACTATTTTGTTTTTTTGTACTTTTTACTTAACATGAATGGTGTAAATTAAGCTGCAATGAAGTCGTTCTGGTTCGCAATACATACGGGCACGAAGCGATAAGGCTGGTATTGGCACACCCCGAGATCTCTAACATAAAAACATATCAGCACTCAGCGCAAGAAAATTTTGTTTCATTAAGGGATTGAACACTTAGCACTGCATTAAACGTTGAGCTCAGTAGTTCTACGAAGTAGAGAAATGAGGAATTAAATGATAAAACCCCAAAATTATTAGTGTGCATTAAGCTTGTTTTATGAAATCGACTTAAGAGAAAATTTCGCAAACATGTGCTTTGCATTTTATGCACATAAAGAAAGTGTTTTAGTTTCCAAGCTTCAAGCTCTCGAACTCAAATGCAAATTCCGTAAGATGAAGCTATTTTAATGCTGAGTTTGAGAGAGTTGCTCATATTAGGCGCAGAAAGCAGTACTGTAGCTTGTGTACGGGTACATGTTGAGTTTAGCGTCAATAAATCCATTTTCGTATAACTCTTGCACGCTGATATTCTTTCTAATGCCATCGACAGAAAATGTCCCATACTGAATTTCGCCCTCAGTGTCGATTGCGCTTGCAATGTTAATAACATAGTGGTAATTCGTCGTAAAATTGGCAGTTTGCCAGCTGATGTCTACCGATTGCAAATTAGGGGCACTTGCTAATAAGGGGCCGTCCAATAGGCCTATATTGTAGTCGTGGATACATGTGGAGACATAATCTCTGACAGTGAACCGACATATGGTTTGTGTGCCGCCGCAGAGGCCGCCCTGCTTATCGATCTGCTCCTTCGTGCACTGGAACTGACAAAACGGGCCCGCATGAGGAAAAGGACAAAGACATAGTGACTTATTGTTTGTCAGCTCGACAGAGTCGGCGGGGCACTCCATAACTCCATCGCGTCTCATATATTTCGGCGTTTCGAACACCCTCTCGTAGTTGATCGCGGTAAGTGCTCCTGGGTTGAACTGTGTAGTGTCATTTTTACTCGTCTTCAAGTCAACCTTAATGCACATGAGTTCTTCATCGTATAAAAGCTGCTTCAGACGAATTTGTCCATGCAGCGGTGTTAATGTCTGAAATCGATGTCGGCAGAATTTATGTCATTTATCTTTAAATGAAAGGTGAATCCTGAAGGGATATGGTAGGCTATTTGAAATGTCAGTGGTGCCGCTTTATCCAAAACGGCTCGCCTCCTCAGAACTCAAGGATCTCCCTGTACACAGAATTCTGCCTCAAATCATAACAGTTCTGGCTAACGATATTATAAACGAAAATATTTTGCTACGAATCAAATAAAGGCTGAAGTTATTCTTTCATTACAGGACCAAAGATCCCTCACATCCATACTTAGGAATAATGTAGGATGAATATTGCGTATAACAGAAGAGAAGGAAATTTTAATTAAATTATTCCGTGCGAACTGAGGAGGGATTATGCTGAAAAAGGAGCAATAGCTCAACTTACGTCGATTTTTTCAGTAATCCATGCAATTATGGCTTGAACATCAGGATTGGTCAACTGTTCTTCAATGCTCAAACCAAAGAAAATAGGGAAGCTTTCTTTGCTTTCGCCCATCGCTGCGTACAAAAGTTCCATGAGTTGCAAATCAATCAGGTGACCTGAACTTCTCGAATTGTTGAACAATTCCACAATGCTGCAAGCTATCTTAATCATGCCTACTGATCTACGCCTTTGAATTGTTCGATTTACTCTGGTATCAAGGACTGGGGCAAAGATGGTGGTACAACGTCGATGAATATTGCAGTGCGTAAATTTTGATTGAAATTGTCGAAAGTAACATTCTTTGTCAGTTCCCGCACCTTTTCCGAAAAAGAAAAGCTTCCACCGATCCAAATATCTATTTTTTCAGTTTTTATCAGCGGATAGGGTGATACGGTCACTCCAAATTCCACCATTGTGCCATCACCTGAAATTCTAATAGATAGCTTATTTCCAAGAGTTACTGTGAAGAAAACTTTGTTATCATATCACATGAAAAACCCAAAGGTTCCCTTTAGAAAGACTTTCTCGTTCCTATTTACTTTCCTCAACTGTTAGCTAGAAAGATAATGAAATAAAAACAACTAACACTGATCTAGCTCGATCATAGTCTTGATGTCAGTAGCATGCAGTTGCGGCGCTTCGCGTCTCATCAAGTAAATGCGAGAAAGGTACAGAAATAACCGAACAAATTCGCTGAAACAATCGAGAGGAGGAACGAGATGTCGGCTGGCCAATTTTAATCTTTTGAATGACATCTCGTTCCTCCTCTCGATTGTTTCAGCGAACTTGCTCGGTTATTTCTGTACCTTACTCGCATTTACTTGATGAAGCGCGAAGCGCCGCAACTGCATGCTACTGACATCAAGACTATGATCGAGCTAGATCAGTGTTAGTTGTTTTTATTTCATTACCTTTCTAGCAAACAGTTAAGGAAAGTAAATAGGAACGAGAAAGTCTTTCTTAAAGGGGAACTCTGGTGAAAAATTATTTTTTGATATGTTGTCAAGTCAAACACGCTGATCATCGCTGCGCATTCAGTTTTTTCAGATTCGGCCCCCTTAAAAAGTTATAACCCCTTAACTGGTCGACGAGAATTGGCTTGGAAAGGAAACTACCGTATTGCCGTTAGCTGAGCACTTCTTTACGAGACCACACGCTACGCTGTGAAGTGCGTGCTCTACAAAATGATACACAGTCGAGAGATTCAAAAAATTGAATATATGCAAATATTTAGTGTTATATTTTGGCGGATAAGTTGGCGCAACGTCGCAGAATATAACACTAAATATTTGCATATATTCAATTTTTTGAATCTCTCGACTGCATATCATTTTACACAGCACGTATTTCGTAGCACTTCACAGCGTAGCGCGTGGTCTCGTAACGAAATGCTCAGCAAACGGCAATGCGGTAGTTTCCTTTCCAAGGCAATGCACGTCGACCAAAATTTAGGGGGTTATAACTTTTCACGGGAGTCGAATCTGAAAAAACTGAATGCGCAGCGATGATCAGCGTGTTTGACTTGACAACATATCAAAAAATAATTTTTCACCAGAGTTCCCCTTTAAGGGAACCTTTGGGTTTTTCATGTGAATTTCCTTCCCTTTCTAAGAGACCGAAGGTCTCTGTAACAACTTTCATTTAGTTTTTTTCTGATGACTCGCTAAATGTTATTTCATTGGTACAGAATGTAATTAAAATCTAGAATAAGAATGAGGCCAAGCTATACGCGCTTGGCTGCCGAACGCAAAGTAGTAGAAGGTAGGAGCATCCAAGCTGCAATCGCCCCTTATATACGATGGAAAAGAGCGTGTAATGGCCATTCCGTTCGTGAATAAGCAAAAAAAAGTCGAGCGCTCGTTGAAGTGACCGCTGTTGCGGGCGCAAATGGACAAGACTAGGGCTGCAACGGGGACGGTAAATTGGAAATTTTGGAGACGAGAAAGTCCGAAAACGAGAAAGTCCAGAGACGAGAAAGTCTGGAGACGAGAAAGTTTGGAAACGAGAAAGTCCGGAGACGAGAAAGTTTGGAAACGAGAAAGTCCGGAGACGAGAAGGTCTACGGACGAGAAAGTTCGGGGACGAGAAATTTTAGGAATGGGAAATTCCTAATTCGAGAAAATCTGAGAACGGGAATCCCTCGGCGACGGGGAATTCTTCGTCCCCCGTTACAGCCCTAGACAATGCGATGCGCGCTCGCTGTAGACGAAAAACGGAGCGTGCAATATTTAACAAAATTGAACAAAATTAATTACACGCGAAGTTGCACTTGCGGGCTCTATTCGATACTGTCGTCACATCCTGTCTCCGCCTGTTTTGCTTGCACACAATGCACTGACCGCCCCAACAATCGAAGCTCCGCCTATTAGTCGATAAAACTGTCGCAATGAGAGTGAAGTATGAGAGTGACGTAAGGAATGCATTGAAAAAGGCAGGGGATCTTAGACAGATAATTCGAATGAGCCTAGGCAAAAATTTGCCTTTAGAAATCTCCAACTTCCCTTATAAAACCTCATATACGATTATTTATATGTCAATGAGTTAGTTTGAGTAGGCATAATTATATTTCGAGAGTAAGAACTAATATAATTATGTCAGAAAAATGTATTTTTTATTTTTTTGTTGCCGATGGTCCGTTATACGGTACGCGCGCAATTCAACTTGCGCAGCCGGCTACCAGCCAGAGACTGAGTCGACTATTTAGAGGGTTTTTTGTAAATTGCGAGAAAACGAACAGATTTCGTTCCGATTTTTTTTCGTAGATGAAGGTGCACCACGATGACCGATCTTTTGGACCATAGATCATCGAATTCTGTCGAGCGCTTCCCCAAGATCCGACTTTTGCGCCCAGTACAAAAATCCGCGCGCATACAAAAGTAAAAAGGAACGAGGCCGAGCGCTACCGCGCTCGGCTGATAATAAAACAATTTTGAGCAATTATCTCGTCCTTAACATTGTTACATACCATGCGAGTTTTATCATAGTCTTTAACACATTGACGACAATACGACCCACCGGTGGGTCGTACGCGTTTGTCAGCGTGGGATCAAACGACCCACTGGTGGGTCGTATGCGAAGAAGAGAGTTGGACTAAAGGGCGCCCGATTCGCGAAGGCTACCGTAATCAGAGGCGCGTGATTTGAACTGCTTTACGTAAGAGTTTGTGGCCATAACAATGCTTTTTGAATGCAAACATTGTAATCAGGCAAGAGTCGCTTTAGGACCTATCTTGTACTGGTCGTCCCTTAGCCCAATTGGCTTAGAAAATAAAAAATCGATAATGTCCCACGCGCCAAAAAACGAAAAACGTGCATTGTCGTCAATGTGTTAATTGCAGCTAGCCCATTCTTCCTCTAACCCCAACATTTTGTAAGTAAAGATACATCTTATGGTTCAAATAAGTACCAGATTATAGGCTATCTTACCGCAGTCTATGATGTTCGCAAATACTTCAACGACATCGGAATCTGAATCGTAATCGCTCGTCCCCAATCCCAGTCTTATTAAAAGCGTGGCAACAGTCCATACGTAAATTTTCATTTTGCTTCAAATGAAACTGAAGAAGCTAAAACCAATCTCAGCGCGCTTCGAGTTGCACGAAATTTTCTGGTATATCAGCACTATTTACCATTACCACTTCAATAAGAACATTTTCCGAACCAAACGGCACTCTTTCCATATGGAAAAGAACGTTTTCCAAATCAAAAGGATTGTCTCAATACGTATGGCTAGAAAATTTCCTGCTTGATTCGGAAAACGTCCTATTTAATTTGAAAAATATAGTATATGGTTCGAATAATATTCTCATAATAGTGAAAATGATACATTCCACTGTGCCTGGGCTATTTAAAGATTAAACTTTAGATTTGATACGCATATAATTGAATAAATGATCAAAATCAATGAAAATAGGAGAAAGTGGTGAGATGTGAACAGAATAGCCCGGAGAACTTTGTTAGGAACAGCTGCAGTCGTGAGCACAAACATGGGCCGCCTGTATCGTCTCTATAATGTTAAAACGTTACATTGTGAACTATACTCGCTACAGCACTCAACAGGATTAATATAATGGACCGGTTTCATATCGCGTACTTTAACTAAAGTTGTGCTTAACGCAATGATAAAGGATAGGCCTTAAGAACGACTTTAGCTAAAGAACGCGATGTGAAACCGCCCAATAACATGAACACACAGCGGGCTTTATCACAACGTGATCCGATAGTTTTGAAACAGATAAATCGATCCGATTAACAAATCACCATCATCTGAGGCAAATGCGATGCACGCGCAGTCTGATGTAAGTGCGATTGTTTACCCTGTTAAAAGGCTTTAGACTGTGAATGGCCGCAAACTGCCCTATTAACCGCTTATGGTCAAAATTCTGTTAAAAAAGCAATGCAATTCAATAAGTTGCTTTGAATAAAGCTTGAGGATATTGTTAATAGCTATAATGTGAAATCATAAATGAGCAATATTTGAGGCAAAAATGGACTGTAAATGGATACTTGAATTAAGGTACGAAATGAATGACTGAGGACTGGAGAAAAGTTCGAACTATATATGATTCTAATTTAGCTCCATGTGCTTAGATGAAGGTAATAACAAAGTTTCAAGGAGAAAGGGACACCAACAAAATGATATCATTGCTTATGGTAGTTGCAACACTGAACAACATGAAAATATTGAATTTCATAATCAGTTGCCGTATTTTTGCTCTTCGCCAGTGGTGGACGCGCGAGGCGAATGGTCCGCCAACCTCGCCGACGGACAGTACTCCAGGCAGTTTTGGTAGCAAGAGTACTGAGCATTACTTAGTAAAAAATACGAGCGAGAGAGTTTGAGCAGGATAGGTCAAAGCATAACTTAGAGGGCAAGAGCAAGGGGTTAGCATAAGCGTAATTTCCCTCCGACAAAGAGCACATAATTGCACCCACTTACGCATACGAGAGACTACAGCTGCCGTGTGCCTACAGCTGCATACTACAGTGCTTCAGTCAAGTCATTAAGATTCGCTTTTTCTAAGCATCGAGAAATTTGTTCAGAGCCTTGGCACAATGGGCAAAAAGTGTTCGGATTTTGCTGAAATTTGGTATGCTAGGGTGCTTTAGGGTGAAACTTCCGAAAATGATGTCGGATTTTTT
>NIUQ01001246.1:20266-33369 GCA_002796945.1 Plectus sambesii | reverse complement strand
CGAAAAGACTCATTCTCCGCCAATAGCCAGGGAGCGTCGGCGACGACGCTGGCGAGCAACTGCTGATCAGATAACCGGTAGTCTTTGTCGTGCTGCCTGTAACGATCGCAAATTGTAACTAAAGTAAGAACCATACATACCTCTTTTGGGTGGGGTGCAAAATTTGTTCCTTATGCATACAAAAGATTCCTTATTGCGTGGGAAATAGAATTCTGTTCCTTGTATATGCAAAAGATTCCTTATTGTGTGGGAAATAGAATTCTGTTCCTTCCGCATAGAAATGCTACGATGAGTCACTGGATGTTTTTTGCACGCGCAATAAAAATTCTTGCTGTGCACAAAGGGGCAATGTCCTGTATGCCGAATCAGACCTTTACACATCGTTCGCTTCAACCCGAGGCACATCAGGTTGTTCAAGGTTCACCATTGAAAACATTATCGCGAGAATGCAAAAAATTCTAGTCAAATTTCGTATTCGCACGACTACCGCAATCCTTTCATTGCAGATTGTTCAACAAGTTACTATTTATATTTGCTCGAGCTTACGCAAACGATGCTCATAAGTGTCGTTTCAGCACATTGGACGGTAAATAATCAAAACTCCTTAATCAGTAACAGACAGCCGCAGGGAAGACCGTAGCATGCTTAATGTGGTAATCTAAATTGAGCAAGTTTGCTGTGGGATTCACACTATTAGTGTTTATCGCTACGGGGCCAACACTTTATTTTCTTGTTAGCGATTATATATGGATCATAATCGGGCTAAAGTGCGACCAGTACGAGAGAGGCCCTAAAGTGATTCTCGCCTGATTACAATGTTTGCATTCAAAAAGCAACGTACGGCATTGTCACAAATTCTTACGTAACACAGTTCAAATCACGCGCCTCCGATTACGGTAGCCTTCGCGTACCGGTCGCCCTTTAGCCCGATTATATAAATCATGGGAAAATGTAAAAAGCATCGAAAGACGTACCACGGGCACGTTTCATCCGCGCAGCGCCCACTGAGCGCGAAGGGACAGAGAGGCACGTGGCAGTTGAGGCGATTGGAGAACGTCGTCGACGTCAGCAAGTGAGACGGGAACAGCGGCGAAACCCTGCGAAACAAAGGAACGATTTTGGATTATTATTATTAGCGGTGTTGTTCGTTCGACAATCGCTGCAACGTCGCGATGCGATTGAGATAAATTGTCGGTAACAGTCAATCAGGGGCCAATTTCATAAACTGTCGAGAATTGAGGAATTGTGGCAAGCGCCCATTGGTTGAATTCAAAACTTTACGATCGTCGCTTGCCTCAATTCTCAACAGCTCAAGAGTTTTATGAAATTGACCCCAGGAAGAGGATGGGGGCAGGATGAATGTGAACGCACCGATTTCCGCTGAAAGACATCAGCGGGTTCTGCGCGACGGAGTCGACAGGCCGAGCGCCATCTCCTTCTTCTTCGATGACTGTCGCCGCTCTAGCCGGATTGAGTCGCGTCATGCTCGCTTCCGTCTGCTTCTTCACCACTTCCAACTGCTCCTTCCGCCTGCGCAGATTTGAATCATTCGAGGCCGTTTCCTGCTGTTGTTCTTGTAAAGGAAGTCCTGCAAAGATGTCAATTACGACGGTGAAGAACAATTGGTCAATGACTGCGAGAAAATAAGGACTATTTATTGAAAAAGTCTCAATCACTTCATTTGCATGTAATTTTTAGTTCTAAACGTTGCTCTTCTGACAATAACAGCGCACTTTTTGTTCTGTATAGGATGAATACTATTTTCAGCAGTAATCGCTAATACTGATCAAAATCCGCCAGTTCCCACATTAGCACCCTTGTCATACGAAGCTAATAATATGTAGTGCATGCCCAAAGCTAGACTGTAGACACCAGACCAAATGATGCCTAAAGTGATCTGCCACCGATTCGGCTGTCACCGATTTAAAAACGATTAGGAACGATCTGAAGGAGCGTCTCAAAGGCCACAGTCTCTAGGCCAGTTTTCTCTGAGGCCACAACTCAAAACGCCAGTAGGTTAATGAGATAATTACAAGGCCGTTCGGTGTGCAATTACTCCATATAAAGGATGGGCACACAAAGCACGGCGTCGGTTAACAATTGGTTATTATCAGATACAGTTGGCTACTGGTTGTACGTCTTATGACTGTGTTACGTTGAAATAGGTGTGAACAAAGAAGAAATCCTTCCACACATCACACCTACACAGATGACAAGAGTTCTCGCTTAATCGTCAACTACAACGATAACGGAAGGAAGAAAGTGAAACCTTTTCGCTTGGCGACAAACGCCTGCAAGGCTTGTATCTCGTTCCACTGCCGCTCGAAATCGGCGAGCATCTTCTCTTTCGTGGCGAGACGCGCCTCAACCATTTTGATTTCAGGATCCAGTTGCACAAGGGCACTCTCGTGCTTGTACAGTTTCGCTCGAACCATCGCTAGTTGATCCTAGAGATTAAATACTACCATTTATGGAAGAAATATATTTAATCCATTTACTAAGGACACTTAAATCAAACAGGACATTTTTCTATTCAAAGGGACGTTTTCCAAATATGAAAAGCCTTTTACAAGTTCAATCAATATGGAAAATGTCTAAGTTGCACTAAAAAATACCCTGTTTGATGTCGAAAATGCCCTTATTTAAATAGAAATGGTATAGACGGCGCAACTTACGAGTAGGCGCTTTTGGACCGCGGCCGCTTTGCGTCGTTCGAGACTATACCGCCCCCTGAGCGCTTGTAACGATCGCAGCCGATTGCGGTCCTCCTGCACTCGGTCGCGATGCCCTTCCACGTCCGCTTCGCAGGACTTCAATCGCTCTTCCAACGCCGCAAAGTTCGCCGGCATCTGCGAGCATTTTCATAATTATCGTCGCTCGCGCTCAAACCAACCTGTTGTTGTTGCTGTTGTCTAACCGCTTTCACTTTATCGGTGCGCTTTCTGGTGTCTTTGAGCATTTGATTGAGCAATTGATCGACGGGAGGTTGATTCTGCTCACTACCAGCGCGAGCGTCCAACTGGGAGACGGTTGGATAGTCGGGACGAGCCACTGGCATCGTGACCTAAAGGGGGACGATAATAATCGGGCTAAAGGGCGACCGGTACGCGAAGGTTACCGTAATCGGAGGCGCGTGATTTGAACTGCGTTACGTAAGAGTTTGTGGCCATAACAATGCGGTACGGTGCTATTTGAATGCAAACATTGTAATCAGGCGAGAATCGCTTTAGGACCTCTCTCGTACCGGTCGCCCTATGGCCGGATTAGGACGATACACATTGGCGACAAAAATGATGAGTGAATAAGGGAGAGCAAACCTTGAGCTCGCCATTAGTGCCAATGACGCGACGTTCGCTGTTTGAGATTGTCTTCACCAAGTTAGGCCCGTATTGAACTGACCGATCGGACGACCGTATCGGCACGCGAGATGGAGAGGCGGCGGTGATACTTGCGCCGCTAGGGGCAATCACGATGCGCATGTCGTCGGTAGTTGTTTTGTTGAGCAGATCGGGTGGAGGGCTGTCTTTCCTCTGCAAAGTCGACGGCACTCTCCTTGCAGCATATCATTAAATGAACAGGGCAAATATCGTCGCTATCTGCCAATCAGTAACGAGAAATCTTAGATGGAAGAAGGCAAACTGCTTCGAAAGTCAATAATGCTTTCTTCCGTTACTATAGGCACATAAAAACCAAGAAACGACTATCATTCTTGAAAAAAATAGTGTTCGAGCACCGAAAAGCAACATAATCTTTGCAAACTACGGTGTCTGGCGAGGTTCTTTGTTACTGATCAAAAATTTTAAACGATAACAAGACGTGAAAAATCCATACAAACTAACCTTCTTCTGAACTTGAGCAAGGAGGGACTGGCGCATCGCTTCGGCATCATCATCATCGTCCTCATCCTCGTCGCCAGCGGCTTCTTCAGAAGGCGGTAGGGGAGGAGGAGACGGTGGTCTCCACTCGAACAGCCCTCCACCGATGCCGAACGGATCGCGCGCGAACAGGTCGAGAGCCGGCGGACTCACGCCAGGAGGGGGCGGCACTTCCGGAAAAGAATCCTCCTCGGGCGATCTCTGCTCTGAAACAATAGAAAATACAGTAAATCCTGAAAATTGCACCCCGAATAACACCAGGGCCCTATTTCACGAAAGCTCAGAATCGGAAATCAGTGATAAGTCGGCCGAGTCTCATACTATTGATGCCAGGTGATATACGGCTGATGTGCGCTACTCAGCCAAATTATCACAGATTTCCGATTCTGAGCTTTCGTGAAATAGGGCCCAGTAGGCCGATATTACCATCACCAATGCAAAATATAGGAGAACCTAAGCATCGAGTAGCTGCGCACGTCGTCTTTTTTCTATATTTTGCATGGCAACGGTAAGTTGCTTTACTGGTGTTAGTCACTTTTCGAAAGTGCACCCCGGATAATTGCAGTTTTGGGCTGGCTCTTATAGGCTACTTCTGCACTATTCGGAAGCCGTATAAGTACAGCTATTGACTGGCTCTCAATTTCTACTTTTTTATTATTCGAAACCCGTATAACCACAGGACCCGGATAATTACAGCTTTTGGCTGGCTCCCGCAAAACTGTAATTATCAGGGTGTCACTATAATAATGAAAAAGGAAAAGAAATGAGAAAAATGGAGAGAACTTGCCGTTGTCCGACGCGAGATCCATGCTGAGCGCGTCGTAGTTGTCGTGCACCGAATCGGCGCGAGCCGTCGATAACGGCGAGTTGCTGTACGGCGCCGTCGCATCTCGGCTCATCGAACGGCGGGAGGCTGCAATAAGCGCTTTCAACCACGCGTCACAACAATTGTCCCGCTGGTTACCGGCGATTTTCCCATCACCGTCCATGCTAGCTCTGCCATCTCTGCGCTGTTACAAGCCAAGGACACTTTGGCTGTGTTTTTAGAGAATTTTACGTGTTTAAATTGTCGCTTGCTATTGTTTAAATAACGGGATAACAATCAGGAAGCGGAAATACTTGGTTCTCGCAGTAAGTGCACGTTGAAAGCTATACCAATCTAATTCTTGTACTTAATGGGATTTAATAATTTAAGATACATGATTTCCACTTTAAATCGGACAATTAAGTAAAAAGACGTCCTTACAGTCGAGCGGGCCGCTTGATGCAGTCGTAGCCGACGTGCTGAGACTGGTAGTCGTCAGATATTTGTAGAACTCTTTCATCTGAGCATCAGGATCCTGGATGCTAAAAATTAAGAAGGTTAATTCGAGGCGTGATGGGAGCCTACGACTCGGTGACTAAGCTTAAACCTACGATCGACTAAAGCCTAACCCTAAGACTGAGCGTAAGCCTGGAGAGAAGGATGATTACCTGAGAATCTTTTCGCGCTGCATCTGCTGCCACTGGTTCAGCCGCTCGCGTCTCTCCATGGTGCGACGATCGCCGCTGTCCGATCGCCGCCGACGCTTTCGATCGCTTTTCGACGACGACTGCCGGCCCGATTCCCGGTCGTGCGTAGATCGGCCTCGCTCACTTCCTTCTAAAACTCATTGAGTATGTTAAGTATGTTATTTTATAAGACTTATTTTAAATACTTAAAGAAAACAATGAAGCATAATTAATAGACAATTTTAAACGCGAACTCTGGCCAATCTTTAGCAGTGGGCATGCACCGTTAATATAATTGTGTAAAATAATAATAAAACCGCTAAGCCAGGTCAAATGTGGCTAATAACAATCTGCGATATGATCGCTTGGGATGATAAAAGTTCGCCATAAGTCAAAGCGAAGATTCAAGGGGAGCTGCGGTCATCTCTGGCCAAAAGTAATCTATCATATATTGTTTTCAATATCCTATGACAAGCTGACTGCGAATTATATAACTCTATAGCATTGGTATCTAACCGCAAAGAAATCTTGTAAAACGTAGCTAATAACAATCTGCGGTGCATTCTCTCAATCTTGAGATGACGGGACCGCGTCATAGGTCAGCGAAGGTTAAAGATCGAATAGGAAAGAAGACTAACTTGTTCTGGTGATAGAAGAGCGGCGACTACTGCGACGAGCGATCCGAGCGGCTTTGTCACGTTTAGGCGAGAGAATCCAGCGAGAAGCGCTTCTTCGCTCACTTGGCGTTCGACTGCTCGGTTGCGATGCAGATTTGGATGAATCCACGCCTGAAAGAAATCAATTAAACCAAATCACTACTAGCCTTTATTGTGAACATTTTTCGATCAATATCAAGAAACTGGACTGGGCACTGTAATTGGCAAAGATGAGCTCGTTTTTCGGTGCGAAAACACCATTTTTCATCAAGAATGATTATCATTCCTTCGGGTTTCGTGCTTAGTTTGATAGAAAGAAGCGCTATTAATTTTCGAATCAGTTGGCCTTATTCAGTCCAAGATTTTTGTTACTGATGGACAAATTTAGACTATATATACGCAATCGACGTTGCGATCTTACAACATTCAGCAACACATCTAAAAAGTGCCTGAGCGGGTAACTTGCTTAAAAACTGGATAATAATTCGCGAATTCAGTTTCTTGTTACTGAAGGGGGTAATTTGGACTACAGAGTTTTTCAGAAGTAACTGACCAATCCCAGGAGTAACATGGTTGAGGGAGTTACAAGTTAGGTATGAGATACTGTAAGGAGAGAAAAACTAGATTCAAATTAATTTGGATGGTAGGTCAAACCAACCAATTCACCAAAATTTAATCTCAAACAATCGCCTTACAGTACCCTATATACTGTACCCTATATGACTGTACCTTTCGCCTGCTTCTCCTCATCATTCAAGTCGTCGTCCTCGGCGCCTTCTTCAAGTTCGCCTTCTTCTTCCACCAGTTCGCCATCTTCCACTTCGTTCCTATTGAGTTCGAGTTCTCCTCGCTGGAGACAGTCGGCCGTGCGCGTTTGCGTTCGTTGCAGGGTCGACTCGAGCGCCGCCAACCTCAGCTGCATCTCCGCCAGCTCGTCTTCATCTCCTTCCTTTTCTTTTACTTCTCCTTCCTCCTCCTTTCCTTCTCCTTCCTCCTCCTTTCTTTCTCCCTCCTTCTTCACCTTTGCAGCTCCTTCACCAGCCTTCCTTCTCGTCCCCTCTTTCTCACCTTCTTCGCGCTGTAAATCCTCCCACGTTGAATCATGTACGATAGAGATAACATCGCTCACCTCGACTTCATATGTCTCTTCGCGAATATCACGGTACTCACGGTACTTCTTCAGCAAACTCTCATACTTCGCGCCCGACGAAGCATTAACGGGTATGTCGGCGGTCTCATTGGAGAGATCGCCGTTGGTTGTGGTGGGGTTCTTGCTGGCGGCCGGCGGCAACGGCGCCCAGTAGCCACCGGTCACCCGATTCGACGGCCCCCCTTCCACGACAGGTTCGTGCTCGTTCAACGGCAGGTCGAGTTGCAGCGGACTCAACCGATTCGTCGGCGAGTATGGCGAGCTGCTTCGACGACGCTCTTTAACGAGCTTCGCCGCTTGACCGTCGTCGCCGGTGTAAACAAACTGTAGCGTCCGATTGGCCCACTGGGCATCTGACGAAGAGATCGCTTCAAAGTCTTCGATCTCGCCATCCTCGAGATCCGAAGTCATTTCGACTTTTGTCGTCGAAACTCAGAAAAGGCAAGTATAAAAGGAATGCGCTTTGCAGTTGCGTTGGCGGCAGAGAAAGAGATTAAAAGGCGATCGTTACTGCCGGGCGTGGAAATAACTGCGATGTCGCGCTGCAACACAAATTATCTTTCATCTGGTTACCTAACGAAGCTGCGTGGCGCAAGAAAGGTTGGTATAAAATACCGCCACGCCGTCAGTGACACACCGCCGGTAGCAAAGGCTATACAGATGCTTGGCCACTAGCCAAACATGGCTTTTGCGGTCCACAAATGCAGCTCGAATTTGCAGAAATATATCATAGTAAAGAGGAAAGAAACATTTATGTTGAGTTGATTAAATGCAGACACGCTCTGTCAGGAGCGAAATATAAGTAAGAATGTTCGCAGTTCAAGTAGGCATCAATCCAACACTAAGATGACACCTCATCAACACCACAGTTTAGTTCCACCCTACTTATCGCATACAGTAACTGTGATGTGACGATTGACTCGATCCTGACTCAAGTTACTCAATTTTGTTACAAAGTTAGGCAATAAAATTGACGTCGTCAGATAGGCAAATATTCCATAAAGATTAGGCTTACCTTATTTATCCTTTATACAACATTAGCTATTTTAAAACTGCTTCCATTTACAGAAATTGTTGTTAACTCTTTTGCATAAAAAGCATAGCGGTGAAGTCCCTACGCGATACTGAATCAGGAATGTTGCAATTCGCCTACGGTAAAGCACGCGTGGTCGACGGAGCCGGACCGAACACGAACTGACCGGCTGCCGCTGCCGCCGCCTCCGCTGTAGCTAAAGCGACGACGAACGAGAGGGGCGCGCGGCTAATCGAGTGACGGCGCTTTTTTAGCGTCGTAAAGTCACTATTGTTCGCTTCTAATATGAGGCCGACACTTTCAAATAGGGTTCATTAGTAACTGGCAATTTTTCATTTTGCTTATCCATATCCGTCCCTCAGTATATCTTATATTTCCAGGGTTAGCATATGGGGACCTCATTTGTAGCTGGTCTGCCTCTATATAATTTTGTGGTTATTTCAGTGTTTAACATCGTGCGTCATTACTCAGCTCTGCAATTGCTATGTTTACCCGTTAGTTGGCGTTGCAGCAAGAATAATGTTACGTTGTTTGAATTATTGATGAAATTCAAAACGTGCGTGATCGCCGCTAAAGTTCTTCCGTGCAGCCGTTGCCAAGCGTAGCACTTTCAATCATCACTGCGTTTTAAGCCATCACTAATGTGATCGGCAGCAGTCCAATATATTAAAAAATATTTATTTCCTAATGTCGTGTTGAAGGAACACGTTTGACAAAAATAACTTTACCGACGCAAGAGATTGCAATATGCACGCGCACACGTTGAATGCTGCGTTTGTTTGCGGACTGAATTTATCATTTTTACGATGCAGTTCAGTTTGCCGTTTGTTTTGTTTGCAGTCAGTTTACGACTAGTTTAATTCTCTGTACGCTCCGATGCCGCGTTGCAGCTCGCCGTTGTTTTCTGCCATTATGATTGGACATGAGTGCGGCATGCGGATAATGCGATCCATAATTCATGGCAGTAATGCCGTATTCGATTAGCGCTCCTTTCGCAGTGTGGGACATAACATTAAGCGCGGCGCGCTGTTGCGAGAGGAGTCGCCGTGGATGGGCGCTTTATGGTCAGTTGGCGAGCCCTTAAGGGAACAATGGCTTTTGAAAGAATTGAAGAGCGTTGCTGTTATATGGCGCGCGGTGTTAACGGCGTTCATTGCGGCGGCAACCACTCGAGTCGCTATCTCGGTAACTGTGAAGGAGTGACGTTGCGGCGATATCACGGGCGGTCCGGACTGGTTCGCTTCAGTCTCAGTCTTTCGTCCATCACTTGGCGCGTCATGCTCGAGTGACTTTCACTCTTCTTCTTCTTCTACCGGCCGTCGTTGGCGTCTTTTTACGGCGCGCAAATAGTAGACTACCGCCGCTGTTGATGATTAGACCTTCAGTATTGTTGGCGCGCGCACCGCATTCTCCCTCTCTTCTATTCTCTTCTCGCTCCGACTGCGTCATGCGTGTATTATTATTAAACGAAGGGGTTTATTGAAGCTCATTGAATGTAGCAGGCGATGGCGCCTCGGGGCCGATGGCATCCTCGCCATTTGGTCGCGCGCGTGATAAATGGTCAATTATTGTAACGCCGTAATGAGATGGCGGCGGCGTTTTCAGAAGCTGACAAATAAACTCTTTTGATGCAGAGAGGGAGTCGCGTGTCGCCGATGGTCGTATCCATGGATGAGTCGACGAAGGTCGTCGTCGTCGTCGTCTTCGGCTAAGAAGCGTGGACGGTATCATGTCGAGGTATCAGCTGCGTCGCGTCGGAGGCGATCCCCGTCCCTCCGATCCGTTGGCGCTGATTCCGTAAGTGGCCTCTTCGTATTCGGCTGCGCGCATTCGCTCCTTCGCATTCGCCGGACACCGCCTGTCCGGCCCTACTCGACGGAGGAAGTGCGCCTCCGCTGTCGCCCGTCACCGGGGAGCACTTTTTCCTTCCCCCTTCCCCCCCCCCCCTTTGAACACTCCCTTACGAAGGAAAAATGAATATCGAACCGCGTCTAATCGAGTTGGACGGCGACGCGGGTCGATGGGGCGGGTGCGAATTGCGATCGCTTGTTAGCCGTCGTCGGCTGTAATTCCATCGCCTCAGCGCCACGCCGCAACTACTTGGCACCAGCCGCTGGGGGTTTTCTTCGGCCGACAACCTGCGCACATCGTTCGGCCCCTCGTCGTCGAGAAACTCGTTCCTCCATCTCCTCTCTACGCTCGCTCTCTCTCCGCGCTCCCTCGTCGTTCTCCCTCACTTTTTTCGCTTTCAAGCTACTCGTCTCACCGGGGGCTGCTCCAGTCCTGCTCGCCAATAGTCCATGCGTGCGACGTAGCGCAATCGAATTGAGTCGCGATGTTGGCCCTGGTCCCGACGCTCGAAATAGCCGACCGCGTGTCGTCAAGAAACGCCCAATTGATCTGTCTTCATTGTAGTTATCTGTCATTTGCAAAACTAGTTTTTTCGTTTTTTATACCCGTTCGGTCGAAAACGTCCGATATTCGCGTTGTTTTCAAACTGTTAGGACACGTGATTGCGCGCGATTTTATACAGACTATTTCTGAATCGCATTAATATAGACACTTGTAACTGCGACGCGGGGGACATGTGTCCGACTACGCGTATCGCGTTTGTAGGCGGGAGGTAAATGTGGTTTTTCAGGCTGGACCAAGATGCGCTGAAATTCGGCCGCAACCCCGATCAAGTGCAGGTGATTCTGCATTCGGTGTTTTACAGGTAGGTGCGCGGCGGTGGTAGACTGTGACGACGATCGCTGACGGTCGGTGGCAATTTCAGCAATATGATCTCACGGGAACACTCGGAAATTCGCCGCATGAAGAATCAGGACGGAACAACGTCCTACTATCTGGTCGACCGCTCGCTCAACGGCACCTACGTCAACGAGCGCAGAGTAAGTGGCCGTCGGTTGTTTGCTCGTCGAATTGCCCACAGTCGGCCGAGGCTTATCGCCGATCGTCGTGTTTTGTTTGATCAATTGCTCTCAAAGTCTTAGCGTCTCTCTTCTTTTGCATTCGCGTCGGTCCTTTCAGGCGCAAAACTCCGTGTTGCTTCATCCGGGCGACACCATCAAGTTCGGCCACGTCAACGGCGCCGCCATCCAGCCGGGGCAGTTGGCGCCTCAACCTCACGCCGAGTTCACCTTCGTGGTAAGTGGCGGCTTTTTTTGCGCCCTTTTTTTCAGTCGAACAATTGCGTGCGCATGTACTATTTGAACGCGACGGGGGTGAGCGAGTGTTACTTGCGGTTTCTCGGCGCGCGGTGGGAAGGCGCAGCGGCGCGATGCAATGCTCCGGTCGACGGCGGACGACGCGATGGACTCGTTCGCGGTTTATTGATCGAGGCCGTAGTGGGAATCGGCGCGCGCGTACTATCGCGCCCGTGTACGCTCTATCGTATGGGCGCCCGTGCCGTCCGTCGTCATGTCGCCGAGGTATATCTCTCTGTCTCTCTCTCTTTCTCTCTACTCTCAATAGCCTTCTCTCTGTCTCTCTCGCTCTGTCCCCTTCGGCTGGTCTCTCGGCGCGACGCTGATATTGGTAATTGCGTCGACCTGGACGGCTCTTGCCGCCCGTTTCGCGCGCTACATACGTTCTCATCCTCGTACATCCCCTCTGCCCCCTCGCGCTCGCAAGACGCCGGGCGTGCTTTCGCCCCTTGATTAGTGCTTAGCGCTTCGCGGTCGATTTGCGTCAGTGTCGCGGACGAGTCTAATTATGAACTCCTTCCTCGCGTCATTACGGCTCCCGTTTCAGTTCGAGAAAGTGCCCAGAAACGCGCCGGGTCAAGCGTCCGACCATCCCCTGTCGAATTCCGAAGTCGCCATGCAGCAGCAAATCGCGTCCAACTACCTGCAATCGCCGCAGGCGTGGACGGCTAACGCTGCAGCGCAGTCATTTCGTCCCAACGTCTACCAAGCGGCTCAGCTTCAGCGCTTCCAGACGTCCAACCCGTACGGATACGGTGCGGCGGGCGCGGCCTTCAACTCCTACCAGCAGGCGACTAATCTGCTGGCTTCGGCTAACCCGGCCGCATACGCCGCGCTCTACCACCAATGGCCGCGGCAACAGCACGAAGCGGCGTCGCAGGTCGACCCGACGCTGCAACTCCAAATGCAGCAGATGCAACAGATGCAGCAACAGCAGCAGCAAGCGAGGCTGGCCGCTCCGTGGGCTACCCACGCCAGCCTCGGACAGCAACTCGGGCAGCAGCACATGACGGCGGCGTCCGTTGCGAGCTGCGCGCTCACGCCGACCACCGTCGCCAACCCCTACGTCTCTCAGGCGTCTGGACTCGCGCTGCCGAGGACGATTTCCGCTAACGCCGCCCAGCGGTACTCGTTCGACCCCCTGGAGCCCAGTGCGCCCCTGCAATCGACGGTGGACACCATCGCCGTGCTCGACCAGCTGAGTCAAGGCAGGCAGCCCGCCGCCGTTCAGCCTCAACTCCTCCCCCCCGCCTCCTCCTCCACTACCACCTCCAACGCCGTCACTCAAGCCCAGTCCGTCATTGTCGGCGATTCTTGCAAGTTGGTCGATGTGAAGAAAATGGAATGTGACAGTTCGGTACCGTCGCCGCCAAAAACTACTCGGCCTTCGGTAGTCGATGACAAGAGCGCCGTTCATGGGAAATCGACGAGGCTCTACCCCGAAGAAGAAATTGGTCAGGGCTAGTCTTTTTGCTGATCTCTATGAGGCAGCTAATGAAAGTTTTCAAATTGCAGGTCTCGCTCAGGATCTCCGCGAATTGGCTGCGTCAGCCGCCGAAAACAGTCGACTCATTTACAATGATTCACCAGAGGAACTGTTCGGCGGCAGTACGGACGGCAAGTCGTCGTCGAGTCCCGTCCCTTTGACGGCGCGGAATAAATCCAAGTCCAAGTCCCCGTCGCGCGATCGCC
>NIUQ01001246.1:0-20181 GCA_002796945.1 Plectus sambesii | reverse complement strand
AATTTTAAATGGTAACGGCTATAAATTAATTTATGTACAAGCAAACTAACGCGAATCGCATTGCAGATCCAATGCGACGACTGCGAAAACTGGTACCACGTTGGTTGTGTGCAGTGCGACTACGATGACATCACGTCGAACGACGCCGACTTCCACTGCGGCTGTGCGTCGTCGAAGACGGACAAGAAGAAGAAGAAGAAGTCGCCGGCGACTCGCAAGTCCGCGCCGAGAAAGGCCAAAGCCTGAAGATGGTTTTGGCAGTGTGCCAATTCCATACCCCTCCCCCCGCTCGCATCGTCGGTGGTCCCTTTTTACGCCATTCGAACATATCGATCGCAATTTTGAGTTGTTGATTGTTGGTTAATTGTTGAGGGCGGCGCTTTATGTATTCCGCTCTCTCTCAAACGTCACCTGCGTCACGTCTGTAACATCGCTTGGCTCGTTGATGCGTAATAAGCGGTAGTTATCGCTAAGTCGATCAGGTCTGTGCCTTCTACGCGCTCCTACCGTTTGCTGCTGCTACTGCGCGATTTCGCGGCGTTTTCGGTTTCTGGTCGGAATGTTCGTTGAAGTGCGCTCTGACACGGTTTTTAGGGCGAGGTTTACGCTTCAATCTGCTCGTGCGCCGCGGTAAACAGGGCCTTTGCCAAGAAATGTATGATTCATTTTTGGCACTCGCATGAGCCGTGTCGCACTGATGCGATAAAGTACTGGCGTTCACGCGGGAACGGGGTGTGTGGACGAGTTCTTGTGTATGGCGAAAAAGGTCAATGATTTGCACGGGCCGCACAAAAAACTATGTGCGGTAATACGTGAAGGCCGTGGAAGTATTGTCCTTGCCCCATTCTCACGAATTCGCCCACATCTCCTATGTCTTGCGGTGTACACCAGTATTTAGCATTTTTGCTCTAATAAGGATACTTTCGAAGTCGAGGAGGACTTTTTTCTATCGATTCGACTTCGAAAATGTGCTTATTAAGGTGTAAACGGCATAAACCTCGCCCTACTCAATACGACCCAAGCGCATTTCATACAGTACAATCCGACCCGATACCCAATTCGCATCCTGATCCGTAAAGCAATTCTACCGTAGCCCGACGAACGGCGGTTGTTCGAGCAATTACGCGCTTTCTACTTCAACGTCTAATTCTTCAATGAGCAAAGTTGTTCGTGGCAGTTCGCTGATAGTTCTATAGCGTATGGTGCGTATGGTATGGTTCGTTCGGGCGGCTGATAACCAAAAACGTCTCGTTGTTCCTCTGGCGCGCGCGATGTGACTGTGATTTTCCGAAAGAGAGAATTTATCGTTTCACAAAGTTGCCCTAATATCTCAATGCGTGTGTTTTTAGAGGGATTCAGATAAACGTATCGTAGTTGTTGATTCAGGTCCGTTTCCACTTTTTTTGCGATCGTCAATTCGTTAGCGTCAGCAATGTTCAGCTGGTAGATGTGGAAATTCATTGGTTCTGTGACATCTTGCTCTCTTTGACAAACTGATCTGTTTGTACATGATCGCAGTCAGGAATGTGAGATTGAAATAAATCATTTTCCTACGCATTGCAATAATCTGCTGTGTTCGCGTTGGGAACACGATGGAATTGGCACGGTTGTTATACGTGCAAAAACGAGTTATTCAGTTTTCAAGCATTACATTGCCTTTGTAATTGCATATTTTAAAGGTAAACAGAACATAAGATCGTTAAAAAACCCGTCTTGAAAGTACACACGTCATAGGACCTCTTGAGATAATATTGTCTAACCTAGCCAAATAACAAATGTTGTTTTGAAGACAGCCTTTGATACTCAGGAAATTTTAGCAAATTATTGAAAGTTAAGTTAAGCCGAGTATAGCAAAATTGAACAATGACCATGACAATCACAGTTTTTTTAAGGAAACAACAGTTTAGTTAGATAGCAAAGCAAAAAGAGCGCTGGAGGCAGTAAAAGGAGAGAGTAACCTTTGAGCACCCGCACGATACCGTACCGTAAAGGTGGCGTTCGCGCCTCGCTGGAATGACTACGATCAGCTGGTCGACACGGCGCGCGCAGTCATTCTCTCTGTGTTCGCCTTCGAATTCTAACATCTGCTCGTTCGCTTCCGCCTTTGTGTTTCGCATGATCTGTCCGGATTGTGACGGCGACAGGCGGCCGTCATTTGCCGATTGACTGTCCGAATCGTTGCGTCTCATCAAATTCACTTCACATTCGTCGCATCCGGACTACAGATTGCTGGCATTTCTCTCTCACTTTTCCTTCTGTTAGTTAGAAGGCGACGAAGCGCTGTGGAAGTCATTGAGGTGATTTCAGGTGCGCGGACAGAAGCGGCCGTAATGGGCAACTGTCTACCATTCCTCTATCGTTGCGGCGCCGGGGACGAAGAAGATGACACGGCCCCCTTGCAGCATCGCCGTTCCACCTCCTCCTTCGCCTCCTCTGCGTCAACTTCGCACGAGACAACCTCGGTCGCCAACAGCGCTCCGCCGCCCTATTCACACGATCAAGTTGGTTTTTCTCTGAATTTAGATTTGTTTCGCAATAATTTCTCATTTCTTCTCATACGCATCAACTATGGGTAATCGCACAATGCAACTGATAGACTGGAAAGAGTAGATCAAGCGCACCGCCGCGAAACAAATGTCGATAATTCGATATTATTCGTGCGCGCACAGCGTGGCCCAGATGCGCTGATTTGATTTTGCACCGCATGTTTTCGTGTTTATACTCGAGATTTGCATCAGAAAGGGCAAAGGTGATCACTGAATCGGGTAATCCACTCCAAAAGTTCATTGCTCATCTTTCCACTATTTATTGCACGCATTTGCAAAGAATCGATTGATTTTTTGGCAAAAATGGTATCTCGCCAGGGAAAGTGGCTCTTTGAGAAACTTTTTTTAACCGCCTACGATGTGTGACTCAACTTACTGTTCGAAAATTTCTGAGCATTCTTATTCCTTTCTTTGCACTTGCCCAGACAGAAGCGTTTTGTGCATTTGATGACTCATATGAATGAATCGAATTGTGCGCACGCATGGATGAAGCGACAACACGTGAAGAAAGAAAACAAAGTTCGATTCGTTTCAGAATGTATATTACCCGATGCAACGCGAGCAGGGAATACCTGCGACACCGGCAGTATCAGAAGAGGAACAACTGAGGCTTGCGCGACGACTGGGCTTGCTTCAGGAGTTACCAACAGACACTTTCGTGGAAGGCGGAAAAGGGGACGTCGAGTAAGTGAAATATAACTGCCTAACATGATTACAATATATATTTAATAGCTACCGTATATCACTCTACGAAATTTAGCTTCTTGCCTTAATCAGGCGTCCATGTTTGTAGAAGGTTTCGCGGGGATGTTAAATATTTGTACTGGCCGTAGCCGCTTGTAAATGAAAGGTGTGCGCTCGGGACGGTGTATATTGGCAAAATTTGCTGATCAGTAACAATAAATCTCAGATTGAAAAAGTCATACTGCTTCGAAAATCTTTAACGCCTCTTTCTATCAGTTTACGCACGTAAAAGCCAAGAAAATACTCTCATTACTGATGCAAAATGGTGTTCAAGTACCGAGAAGTGAGCTCATTTTTGCCAACTCTGGTTCCTGACTAGTTTTTCTCAATGATCGGAAATTTCGGCTGTAAGGAGATGTATTTGCAGATGCGCGATATGTATGGTGGACCTGAAAGATGGTGATCCGATCCGGTTCCTGCCGTGCCTTCACTCCTACCACGTCGACTGCGTCGACGATTGGCTTATGCGGTCGTTCACCTGTCCTTCTTGCATGGAGCCGGTCGACAGCGCCTTGCTGTCCTCCTATACGACCCACAATGTCAACGACCTAGCCGGGCTCAGTTCCAGTCCCGCTTGCGCCGGTCCTACTGTTCCTCCTCCACAGCCGCGACCACCCTCCACCTTCCAGTAGCGCCATCTGCTTCAGTCACCCGATTTCAACGCGAAATCAATAATTGTCCGCACGGATGCACCCTGTCGGTACTGTCGTATTCTTGCACTCGCTATTTTCTACTGATGATGGGAAATTCAGCGATGAACGTCGTCATCGAAGGTTCGATTGGTGAAATGAATCGTCAACTGCTAATTACTGGACCGCCCGGCATCGGAAAAACGACCCTCATCCGCAAGGTGTACGAGCGATTAGCCGCGAGTGGTTGTCGTCTAACGGGCTTTTACACGGCGGAGCAACGCGACGCGCGAGGCTATCGAGTCGGCTTCGAAGTGGTTAAATGTCCCGAAGATGGAACGCGCGCTCGGCTGGCATCGGTGGAGGGCAATGGGCCGCGCGTAGGAAAGTACGCCGTCGACATCGCGTCCTTCGATAGGGTCGCACTGGCTTGTCTAGAGTAGGTGGGATTGGCACGGGGTCAGGTGAAAGGCGAACGTTCGTTGCAGCGACCTGACGGTCGAAGTGATCGTCTTGGACGAGATCGGCAAGATGGAGTCGTTGAGCAAGGGGTTCGTCGCCGCCGTCGATCGCCTGCTGCAGACTGCCAATCGTCCGTTGCTGCTGGCTACGGTGCCCGTCAGCAAGGGCCGCGCCTTGCCGCTCGTTCAGCGCGTTCTAGCCGTCGACGGCAGTCGCCTGCTCGAAGTGACCAAGGAGAATCGCGAACAGCTCGTCGATGAAGTGTTTGCTTCGATTCGAGCGATGCAATCGCAATCAGCCGGATGATTGTCTCGCTGTATATGTGTTGATTTATGATTGCTGTGAATGTGAATGTTGATTTATGAAGGCTTTTTTCCATCGAAATTATCCTGACCGGCGCCTGAACAGATGCATTCGATCTCAGCGGAGGCAGTCATTGACAGCGGTGCCAATCTCAATCAGCCGGATGATTGTACGACTGCATACATGTGATGTGCCTTTCTGAGACCAGTGCCTTTCGGGAACCCAGCAGCGTTGCACTATAGGTCTTTTCAAGGGCATGTGCCTTGGAATGACTTCCGTCATAGCCTTGTAGTGTGACGCAGCTGAGATCCCAAAGGGCACTGGTCTCAGAAAGGCACATCACGTACATACGTGAATGTTCATTTATTAATGCTTTTTTATCAGAAATATTAAGACGGGTGCGTGCGTTCTCAGCGGAGGCTGTCATTGACAGCGGTGCGATTTTCATGCAGACTGGTCAGTTTCGCAGGGAATGCCCTTTGCGCTTCGTGGCCGTGTGCCCGACCGCTATGGCAACGTACTTTTGGCATTTCCGCCTCCCAGGAGAAATGCTTTTTCCATCATCGCACGCTTCTGTGTCATCGCTGCGGTCGCCAGTCCATGTCAATTATTCTTTGAGTGCTCTGCTGGTATATTTGGATTTCTAATGGCGGTCCTTTTTCATCGTCAAAACGATCATTGAACGTTCGTCTACCCACGTGCGCTGTTGGCATCGGTGGCGATGGAGTTGTTGTTGAACTGTGACTGGCGTGTCTTCTGAATTTAACTTGCCTGCTCGCCGCTGTTGTCATTGCAGCGACGTAGACATTGGCACGTGTTAGGCTTTAGAGATGTATATGTGCTCTCCTCAAGAATATTTTCGCGACCTAGGTTGATTACATTTTCTTTTAAAAAACGACATCAAATGTTTTAGTTAAAAGTGCTCATGTTTACGGATTATTATGAAAATTTGCATATTCTCTCAAGTCACTCTGAGATAAGTTAAGGTATAGGACCATTTCGAGAGTATAACTTCCTGTTCCCCCAACATCTACGTCTGTGGCGATGCAGGACGGATGGGTTAGAGTGTGCAAGAGACAGTTGCAATGTCATCTGCACTACTCCCAACCGATTTCAATCAGCCGATGCGAGGCGCTCGACCTGCCCGTTGCAGCGGTCGTATTACGGTCGACTAGCGCGTACCGAATAGCTCTAAAATAAGTTTTGCTCTCCAGATAAGCATCGACGCACTGGGATGATCGCCTCCAGTTCGTGTGACCAAGGCTGCTAATCGGCGGCCATCGGTTGTGATCGGCGCGTCTGCACCTAGTCTGCGCCGACAACTGCCATGCACTCGCCGATGACGAAGAACATGCGAGCAGTGCTGCTTGTGGCATGCGCGCTCTTAGCGACCGCTTCCTCTCAGCCCACTGTCACGTTCGACGACTCCTTGATCAACCGAGTCATCGCGCAACTCGGCGCCGAAGGTCCACGCAACGACGTCGACGGCAGCAATCGCGCATTACTGATCCAGTTGATTCTGAAGGCGATGCGCGGCAAGACGGAGCGCACCAGCCAGCCATCACCGCTTGGCGAACAGCTTGCCCAGATGCAGATGCGTTGGCAGAGGCTGTCCGACGAGCCGACGGTCGCCTTGCCGTCGCATCAGCTGGTCGCGCCCGTCAGCAGTCCAAGTGCTATGCAGCATTCGTTGATCGTACTGAATGGTGTGCTGAAGCAGAAATTCGGCAGACGGTCTTCATGAGCAGTCAACGTTCCGGTCGTATGCGAAGAAACCATTGTCGGGTGATGATGTGTGTCGGGTGATGGCATCGAGATCTCTTTTGCATATCTGTGATTGCAAGTTATTGTTGGTTTTTTCTGGATCAGAGAGTTTTTCTGGATGCTGCACTAAGCTCGAGTTGCAAACTTCTACTCGTAGGAAATGCAATTTTTTGAATGAATGTCTCGCCGCAATCGAAATTATTAGCACGGGAGAGCGCGCAGGATGAATGAGCCGTTCAATTACTTGGCTGCGCGCCTACGCTCAAGTGCTCCCGGATGGATGAAACACGCGTAACGGCGCCGTTGACGACCAACGACTAAAAACTAACGTGACATCATGCCTTCATGAGCTCTATCATCCAAACGCTATCCTGCAACGACAAGTGCAAGTGAATGAGCGTAGGTAGGCAGCTATTATTAGGTTGTCCCAAAGTTCACGCACGAACACCTGCAATTTCTCAGCCTTTAGTGTACCGCGTGGACGAGGACGGGTGTGAAGGACTCGGATCGAATCGGGCTGTTGTCGCTCGGCTGGAGGTGGGCGCGCAGGAGAAACATCCGAGACAGGTTCTAAAGCTGGCTGAAGCGGCGGCCGCCGACAGTTGCAGGCGCAGCGGCAGTTTTCAGTCGCAGCCCCCTCTCCGCGAACCCCTCCCTCCTCTGCTCGCTCCCGCCGGCATCCGTATTGACGGGGCAAAAGTCAGCTGCGTCGACCACCGCCGTTCCCTTTCTCCTCTCCCTTCACAATACCGCTTTGAACACGAGCTCGCTTTCGTTCTTCTGTTCGCCTGCCGCAGCTTTCATCTAAGCCCCTCTATTTAATTCATTGTCAACAAGGATTACTTTTATTTCTCTTATTTGTCGAACAGTCTTTCGGTTTTCGTAACGCCAAAATGAACGATTCAATAGTGCATTTTTAGTAATCGATGCTTCCGCAATTTTTCGCGTATGTTCGACGTCTGAACAAAGTAATTCATAATCGTTCATTTTTTTATGAATATTCTCATCCCTTGGTTGTCAATCAGAATTTAGTTCTCATCAATTTATATGCCAGTCTCTAAACTCAATCGTTCTGCGCAGTTTGCCAAAGGTCGGATGGCGTGTTTACGCTTGAACCTCGGGTAGTCCTTGCGCGGTACTCTTACGCCAGAAGTCTTTGTAGTTTGCCGACCCATCCTCGTTGTTCGACCAGTTTCTTTCTCGTAGTTACTTTGGTCCTACGCGTTCGGTACTCTAGCGGAGAGCAGAGAATGACTGGCTCTTTGTTTTTTCAGCGATGGTGTTCCAGCCGGAACTCGGTTACGACCCAGACGAATGGGAAGAGTGTGAGGAGGAGAAGGGAGTCGCCGTTTTTGGCTTCTTCACTCGATTTATGCTCACAATGTTTGCCATCGGATTCACAGGACTATTCTTCTGGATCATGGATGGGCGTAAGAGTTCCGGCACGGAAGGAAAAGAAGAAGAGCGAGAAAAGGCCGATTCGACCACTGACACCACGGCCGTCGCTGAGAATACGGAAATGGCGACAGCCAAAAATCGGTTGTCAATGGGCGCTGGTGGCAAAAGTCAGGAGGAGCTCGCTAGGCTGCAGTGGGAGCGAGAAGTGGCCCAGATGAAGAGCGAGAAAATGGCCTCGTCCACTTCGCCTCCCACTCCGACCCAGCCAATATCCCCCACGTCCGCTAAACCCGTCACTATTCTCACGACAATATCCGACAAAACACCCAGCGTCTCATTGGACTCGCCAACTGGACAGAAAGAAGCAGTCGCCGCGTGGGAGCAAGAACTGAAGCAAATGCAGGCGGACAAGCTGCGTGTAGCGAACGAGAAAGATCGCGTCGGCAAGACGCACGACAGCGCCAGTCTTGACGCGAAACTCGCCGTCGCCAGCACCGAATCGAAAGCGATCGACGTCCTCATGCCCAACGACGACAACTTCTCCGTCGGCACCAACAAAGATATTGCGTCCGACGTTTGGGACAGTTCGAGCGACAACAGGTCGTCGCAGTCGGCTAGGACTCAGACACCTAGGACCCCACAGAGCGCCACGCCTCCGCCCACCCCCGACACCGAATTGGCCGACAATTATCGCCTACCTACTCACGCGCAGTCACAACTGCCAAGCGATCGACAAGCTGATGTGACCACCGACCAGCAGGCGCTAAAAGCAGCTGACTCGACCGATCAGTCCTTCCAGCGGCTCGCCCAGGACCTGCAGTCAAAACTGCTGGTCGAGATACAAGAACTGAATGATTTGGAACGCAGCCACACCCAACTGGAGCATATAGAAAACGAGATGGGCAATGTGGCCGAGCTGCAACAAACGGCTATTACGGAAAAGTACGAGCGCGCCAACGAAAAGTCGGAGCGACAGATCAACGATACGGTTAGTCAGATGCAGGCAGTGTCGCAGCAGATTACAACAACTGCCGGCAACCTCAAAAAATTGCTCGGCGAACAAATCAACGACCTCAGCGTGATGCAAAGCGCCGTGCTCGCGGAAACGGAAGAAGCGACGGCGACAACTGGACGGGCGTTCAGCGAGCAAGAGTCGTTCGACTGTCTCTCCGAGTACTCGTCCAAAATGGAGGCCATGATCAAGTCGGAACGGGCGCTAACCACCGTCATCGAACGACTGCAGCAAATCGCGTCGGCCCAAGGGCGCGAAGCAGTCGAACTGTTCGAGCACCTGCCCACCGATCGAATTGCACAGATTATTCACGAGGCGGAAACGGCGCTGGCAATGGACGTATCCACCTTCCCCACTGAAATCCCCATTGTCTTCGAAAACGTCCCGCCGGCCGCCAGAGTTGCTGGGCCGCGAATTAGCAGCGAAGATGGATTTGTTATCCCCGTCGAGTTCGACGCCGAACCGCAGCATCAACATCAGCAGCAGCAGCAGCAATCGGCCGTCGGTGAAAAACTGCCGTCAGGACAGATTTCTATGTCTGCTCCNACTCCTTCCGGAAGCTTTTACTAGCCGGCTTCACAAGATGACGATTCGTCTGATTATAGGTCTTGACTACACGGCCAGCAACAAATACCAGGGCGAGCACTGCTTCGAAGGCCGCTCTTTGCATTCGATCAACTCCGATGTCTCTAATCCCTATCAGCAGGTGAGTAACTGGTCTCTTCAGCGGTGACGATACGCTGCTACACATATATGTGTGCGTTGATTTAGGCAAAGTCTTCTGCAATTTAGGCAATTGAGGCAAATATTGATGTAAAGTTGAGCCGGAGGAAAGAGAATGCAGGAGAAGTTCTCTTGCTTCCGAATTTCCCTTTCATCAGGGTCTATAAAGCGTTGTAGCGCAGAACAGCCTTGTATCCGAGTATTAATGTTCATAAACAGAACTAAACAATCATCGTTAGGCAACTTCGTTCGTACGAACTAAACCAAAGTTTAAAGAAAACGTTCAAGCACGCAGTAACCAACTATTATCGATTAAGCCCCTAATTTGTGGAGTGTACAGTCGTCGTCGCTCTCTAACATTCGAATAATCAGCCCTTTTGCAGGTGATATCGATTCTCGGGAAGACGTTGGCGCCTTTTGCGACCAGCGGTTTTATTCCCGCTTACGGTTTTGGTGATGCGACTACCAGCGATTGGTCGGTATTTCGGTTGAAACCGGATGGAGAGTGCAAAGATTTCGACGAAGTGCTCAGGTATGCATACCGATCATTAAGCGGGCGTCACAAAGCTAAAGCCAAATGTAGCTTGAGCATTTAGCCACGATAAGGAAATGATTTAAAACCTTGTCAAATAAGAAAGAGAAAGTAAAAATCTGACGCGACTGAGACAAAAAGCCACCAAGTCAGAAGTTCGGTTGACGCAGATTTTTCTTAGTGCCAATCGCCTTTTCATTTTTCTCCTTTTCTCTTCCCGCTTTAGCTATGTGACGCTGATTTTAGCCTTCATTAGTTGAATTTCAGAGTCTACAATGAAATTACGCCCACCGTGAAATTGAGCGGGCCGACAAACTTTGCTCCTCTCATATACCAGGCGATTGATATTTGCCAGAAAGTCCACGATGTAAGGCTTTTGAGAGTTGAAGCAGTAGTTATGGTAGCATAAGCCACGCTTGCAGTATCATATTTTGGTGATTGTGGCCGATGGACAAGTGACGAACGAGCGAGCGACGAAACGGGCGATTGTCGAAGCCTGCAGACATCCGCTGTCCATTATCGTCGTCGGCGTTGGTGACGGACCCTGGGATATGATGAGGGTAATTACAGTTGTACTACGACTATGTTATAATTTCAAAATAACGCTCTTAACTAAAAGTATAAGAATGAGGTCAATATTTTGCAAAAGACCCATATGGTAGTTGCATGATTTGTATTTTAAATAATCAAAAAAGTACACTGAATTACGCTTTTGATCATCCTCTTTGAAAACTGTGTTGCTTATCCTAAGTATCGCAGTTGAAAACAACTGCGTTAATATTTAGCAAAAAACCGAACCGTAGTTGCCTGTTTCTTAAAGGCTCAGCGNAAGTGTTGATCACTGTGGCATGCAGTTGAAGCGTTTCGCATCGCAATAAATGTTAGAACGATACTGAAATAAAGCGGTCGTTACATAGCGATTTTCGTAGTGTATATGTCAGTCACGAGAGGAAGTTCCTGTCTACCTCAGTTTTAGTGAAAGACCAGTGTTAAAAATGTTGAGATAAGACATTGAAATTCGGCAAAGTCTGCATGATTTCATCACAGCTGTTTGTTTTGACTTAGCTACAGGTGAAAGTGATAAATGGATGTGACTGCTAGGGCCATTATTTTGGCACAATAAATCACTTTCGTTCAGAAATTGCGTACGAATGTCCAAGTATTATTTACCCAATGTCTTTACGTGAGACAAAAATTGTAAGATATGCATGGAGTGTTTTGAAACTAATAGAATAAGAATCGCGATTCTGCTGGGTCGCGTACCTACTACTATAACTATCGTCCACTGCTGTGCTCTCTTCCATACTAACTATGATCACTTCTACACATTTATGCACACACGCTGATACCGCGCGTTCTTACTCAAGTTCAAAATGCGACGAGCAAAGCGCGCAGACAAGTGTTGCTTCACAATTGCATGCGCATTCCTTATCATAGTGACGTGTGATGTGGGCAACAATTCATAGAGTTTCGCAATTCGCGCAATCTGACTAGAGATTCACAATTTCCTCAATCTTACCTAGAGTTACGCTATTTGCGAAAGCTCACCAAGAGTTGCACAATTTCAAGAGCTCTTATTATCTATGCGGAGCTGCTTCCGCCGTATTTTTCAGAGCAACTGCTGCTGCGCGATATTTCACTGTCTATCAGCAATACGTATGAGAGTCTAAAATATCGTAGTCTATCGTGATATTCTTTTGAACCGGTTGCTTTACCTTTCCATCATTCAACCTGGCTGAATAATGGATCAATCGAAGCAGAAGGCAATAGAGAATCATAATGCGACTCTGGTGGATGGCATAGACTCCCTGGCTGCTATGGACCACTTGAGCGCCGATCTTCTATCGTCAGCAGAGAAGGAATCTTTTAAGACACTACTCTCTTTTAAATCGTGATTGTTTCTGTTTTCCTGTAAAGCATTCTCATACGCTCTCTTAATGCGTCTTTGTTTTCAGGAACATGACAAGGGGGTATCTAAATTTAAGAACTTCTCTAGAACTACGTTCCCTGATGCCGAAGAAAATGAATACTGTTTGCAAATGTGAGAATAATTATTTTTCTATCGATTCTCATATCTGATATTCCCATATTATCTTCAGAACGCTAATAGGGGCTGACGTTCCAAAGAGTGAAAATATTTATGTAATAAAAAGGCATGATTGGGTAACCTCCAAGTTATCATCGCATTCGTTTATAATATCACATACTATGCGTACCATAAATTTCAAAGCAAGAGCTGAGCTCACAAAAAAATACTGCAGTATATGCTCGATTCAATTGATTTAACAGTTATCGTGATCAAATATTTAAAGATATTCCGAATTATTTTGTTAGTAGCATTTCTATGAACACAGCCAAAGCGTCATAGAAAACAGTGTATTGTCGAACTCTCGTTATATTTCAAATCTGTAATGCAATACTATGACGCTTTGACAAAAGAGATGAAGTTTCTTAAGGCGATATGACACTGCTGCCATTCAAATTCAATAAAATGGTGTTGTTATCCGTCTTCTCATAAAATAAAACACGCATCCTCTTTTTTTTTTCCTGAGCGTTTTTGTCCCACAATCGTAGGGTACGCTTTTTGGAGTCCTCCCTCAATAGAGCGGGACCCTTTTTGGATGCGACAGTAGATTATGCGGTCGGCCGTCGCATGCCTGACACGCGATGTTGGAATGGAAACTTTCCGCAGCAGGGCTGCTACCAATTCCCCGACCCACGGAGGGATGGAGCACCTTGGTTGGGTGGGGGCCGCTCTCAGCAAGAATTGAATCCGCGTCCTCGAGATTGATGAGTGCTGGTTTTTTAGACCACTACACCAATCGACCCGTTAAAACACTCATCCTCTAATCTGTGTAAATTTTCATGCAATCTTGAGATTTCATGCTGTACTCCTATTTCAGCGCTCAGCAGTCATTGAAAGAAATGTACTTGACAAAATTCCGAAAAGTTCATCCCTTCTCATTACCGTTTACATTTGACATTGAAAACACCTGGGTCTCTTTGGCGCTAAGAGATGGCATGAAAGATTCAGAAGCAACAGAAGATCATACTGAACTCCTTAAGAGAGCATTTGAGAAAACAAAAATGCTAATAATCGAAGGGAAACCAGCAATTGGAAAAACGTCCCTTATGCAAAGACTAGCTTATGATTGGGCGAAAGGAAAACAAGAATTGTTGCATTATGACCTTGTTTTATATGCTGAATTTCGTGAAGTGCGGGAAAACACATTTAAAAGCATTGTTGATTTGGTACTATACTTCTACTCGAAAACTCTTTTAAAGAAAGAAAGCTATGAAATGCTTAAAGAATTAATGAATAATGAGCAATTTTGCGAAGAACGCCGCATTTTAGTATTATTGGACGGCTATGACGAATCATCATTACAAAAACAGTGTTCGGAATTGAAGAAATATTTATTTGATAGTCTAATTGACAAGGTATTATCATTTAACGCTGTAATAACAACAAGAAAGGGCTATTCATCAAATCTACAAGGACATGGTAAACGTTTTATTTTTGCTGAAGTACTCCGGTTCACATCGAATCAGCAAAAAGAAAAATACATATTCAATCATTTTCACTCTACTGATATTAATAACCAAGAAAAAATAGCAGCAGTTCACCATTTACTGAAAAATAATGGACATTTGAACAAGCTTGCAGAGACACCACTGCTCCTAACATTCATTTGTCTAGTACATGAAAAAATCGTTGATGGCACATTAGTTGAATTATACTGCAATATAATATGGTGGCTTATTGATAGACATCAAAGGAATTATCCCGATCAAAACATTCCCAATCAGTTCGAGTTCCAAACTAATTTCAATGACAAGTTTAAAAGTATTCAAGATCATTTCCTACACTTTCCTCATCTCCTTCATCTTGGTGATATGGCATTGTGGAATTCAAGAATGAGCAAGTTGAAATCCTCTTTTGTAAAAATATTCAAGTTGCAACCTATTATTGAACAGGTTGGATTGTTGAGAAAAGAGAAGACATATGACAATTCAATCAAACTTGCAACCTCATCTTTCTTTCCACATTATACCGTTCAAGAATTCTTTGCTGCATTCTTTTGCTTTTGTTCAAATGATCCGACAAGTGAATATTTGTTGCCTCATTATAAACTGGATACATCAAAAATGAATGAATTCGAGGGATTTCTGTTACGAATCGCTCTATCCAACAAGATGCCAATAAACGTAAAGAAACGCAAATATTATTTCGACAGAATCACCGATATCAACCTGGATATCAGATTTGATGCATTCAATACAACAGTTGGCTTTAACAACAAGCTGCTAAATTGGTTCCTCTCACAATGCACAAACGTGCAATATATTCGATTGGCTGGCAAACTGAGCAGATCAGGGCAAGAGACCAACCTAAATGATACACTCATTGACAATAAAACAACGGTCATGACCAACATGTCCGCGCCAATATTGTTAACATTCAGTGACTTGAGAAAGCTCCAGTCAGTTACATTTCTGAGATTCACTTTTGAATTCAGTTTTGAGCTGTCATATACTAATTGTCCCTCCCTGGAAAATCTGAACTTCTATCAATGTGATATAAAAAGCAGCACAATCGTTGATAATGCAACATTGCCAGCAGTCGACACTGTGCTATTTTATGAATGCACATTTGAAGCCTATTCTCAGCTGTCATTCACAAATTGTCCCTCTCTGAAAAATCTGAAATTCAGTGGATGTAATATAAAAAGCAGCATAATCGTTGGTATTGCAACATTGCCAGCAATCGACATTGTAGAATTCTTTCATTGCAAAATTGATTTGATAACATGGCAGTCAATTACCGATCACATCAGTAAAATTTCTCTCAAATTACTGAAGCTGACATTTGTTCACTTCATTAAGGAATTCTTGATCCACTTGCAACCATGCAACAATGTTGAGAAAATGGATATTACCATATGGGGTTACACAATTCGTCAAAATGACCCGCTATCATTTAGTGACTTGATTAAGTTTCATTTACTGACGTTTAATAAATGCACATTCACAGCGAATTCTCAGTTGTCATTCTCCAATTGTCCATCGCTGAAAAATCTGAAATTCAGACGGTGTACAATTAAACGCAGAACAATCCTTGCTATTGCAACATTGCCAGCATTCGACACTGTGGAATTTTTTCTATGCACAATTGATTGGGCAGCATGGCACTCAATTACAGATCAAATTAGCAACAGTATCGTCAAACATTTGGCGTTGACATTTGGGGCAGATTTTAACAAGATATTCTTGATCTTCTTGCGAAAATGCAGCATTGTTGAACAACTCGAAATTGTAATCGATGATTACACAATTCGTCAAAATGACCCGTTATCATTCAGTGACTTGATCAAATTTCACTTATTGACATTTGATAAATGCACATTCTCAGCCAATTCTCAGCTATCATTCACAAATTGTCCCTCCCTGAAGAATCTGAAATTCAGACGGTGTACAATTAAACGCAGAACAATCCTTGCTATTGCAACATTGCCAGCAATCGGCACTGTCGAATTCTTTCTATGCACAATTGATTGGGAAACATGGCAGTCAATTACAGATCATATCAGCAACAGCTCTGTCAAATGTTTGAAGCTGACATTTAGGGAAGATTTCAGAGAAAACTTGATTCACTTGCAAAAATGCAGCAACGTTGAAAAAATGGATATTACTATAAGGGATTTCAAAATTCGTCGAAATGACCTGTTATTATTCAGTGACTTGAACAAGCTTCACTCACTAGCATTTGATAAATGCACATTTGAAGCCAATTCTCAGCTATCATTTAGAAATTGTCCATCCCTGAAAAATCTGAAATTTTTTGAATGTGAAATGGAAAGAAGCGCAATCGTTGATATTGCTACATTGCCAGCAATCGACACTATAGAATTCTTTCTATGCACTGTTCATTGGGAAACATGGCAACCAATTACAGATAAAATTATAAACAGTTCTTTCAAGTATCTGTTGCTTTCTGCTGATTTTTTTATGAAATGGCATCATTTAATATTTCTATATCACTTGCAAAAATGTGAACGCATTCGACATATACATGTCAAGGATGTTTATTCAAATGGTGTTTATATTTTAAATCGTTATGCGGAAGAAGTGACTGTAAATTTAGCAGAAACAGCACATAAATTACCAGGACTCACGAGCATTACTTTTTCGGATGAATATGGTAGAAGACTGGATGAACGAAGAAGGTTGAACGAAAGGAATAAAGAACGAATTGAGAAAGCTGGTCAAGAAAGAGATCCCCACTTTTTCATCAAATACATGGAAGATCCTGATTCTGAGCTGGAAGAGTGAACAAAATCAATGCGAGCTTTCATTAAAATCAGCGGTATTTCTCAGCTACCGTATTAAAAGAACGACTCTGACGACCTGTGACACTGTCTGTACTTCGCTACTCCTAGTTCCATGTGCAGATATTTGGCTGAGCAGAGGTTTCCCTCCATATTGGGGCCTTTTACACCTTGCGTCCTCACTCCGCTTTTAAATATCATGAGATGAGGACGCAAGATGTATGCATTACGGTCCGTGATAAGCTGGTATATTTTCAAATGATAAATAAAGAGGTCATGAGTTCATGACATTGTTTTGCGTTGGCAAAAACTAAGAGATTTCTGGACACAAAAGATCTCGCAATTGAGAACTCAGATAATGGATTTCTAATTGAGAATGCTAATGGACAATGAGAACAGATGACAGGATCACTTTAAAACGATGTACTCCTCCCAAGATTGCACGATACACAGCACGATGATCGATCCAGCTGGGCGTATTTTTAACCTTTTAAAACGCTAGCATGTCATTTCAAAGGGACTCACCTATCCCAAGACTGAGTCGACTATTTCGAGGGTTTCCGTGAATAACGAGAAAACGATCAGATTTCGTTTCAAATCGTTTTCGCCGATGAAGGTGCACCATGATTCCACATCTCATGAGCTGTAGATCGTCGAATTCCGTCGATGGGCTCTTCGAGATCAAACTTTTGCGTTTAATACGAGCGTACAGAAAAATAGGAACAAGGGCGCTACAACTGTTTAATGCGGGGATGTTTGTCATGTATGCTTCGACGTGAACCCCAAAATGTGTCTCAACTTTCGAAAAGGCTTTCGGAGGCTTACTTTCGAGAAAAAGCCTCGACCTATCTCAAACCAAACCGAAGCATGCAACAATGCGATGAAGTCAAAGAAATGGCGCTTGTGAAAGTTTATTCATTATTTTCCCTTTATAGCCCACATAACATTAATCACAGGTAAGTAACCGCATTGAAATTAAAAGCGAAGGAGCGATGTATTGCGCAATCACCAACAGAAAGCGTATGTACACCAAAATCTTCGTCAACAAGAACAAAGTATGGCCACTAAGTAACGTTCTGAGTAGAACAATTTTATAACGCAAAAATATACTCCAAATGCAAGTACCTATTATTTCTTGCATATGAATTTGACGTAAAAACGCAACAGTCTACCTAAGTTAATTAGATGAAACAAGACGACGAAACATATGCGAACGTGATAACATTTTTCAACAAACGGATGAAAAGGAAAGAAATACAGCGCAAGAGAGACAGCGAACACAGAGATGAACGAACAAGAACCCATAAGATTCGCAAGTCGTTGAAAAATGAATTATGCACGAGTGTGAGATTGAGAGAAAATCTTCGTTCAATCAGCTCATATTATATGAGGCACCGTTGCTAAGTATCAACCAGAAATCATTTTTTAGTAATACACACGGTCTTTCATCATAATTTGTCACTTTTGCATTCATTTACGTCACCCTTTCATTCAATTTTGTCAAAATCGTGTTCTATTTGAACGTCGCGATGACGAAACTGAATGTAAGAGTGACGAATTATGATGACACATCATGTAAGAGTATATACAGAATACGGTCAGCGCTCTTGATTAGCCCGACGAGTAATGTCGTCGATGATACCGTCGAAAGTTTCATCCATTGGATTGTTAAACTCCTCCGAGAATTCGTCGCGCATTTGTTGTAAACGCAATCTGAATAAATCTCCTCTTCATTTTGAATCAGGTGAATGATTGCGATTAAGCGAACTTAATTAGATATTTAAAGTGATAAAACTAGAGTAAATGGAGTTTAATTTCGCGCCAAAATGCGTGTGACGTCGCTTCGACGAAGCAGTCTTGAATGATCGTACTGTATATTAGAGGTGTAATGCGCACTCTTATTACATTTTGTCACTTAATGCGTGGACACGATTCAATAGTGTGCACTTTCCCCACAAAAAATTGATACAAGTGGCTCATTCATATTTGCCCCACGTGGCGCTCTGCTAGCAGGCCACACACCACCTTCATGCATTCCAAAATATTTAGTCCCTCTTCACCCTCACTAAATTACGATATAGTCGCAGTGAATATCAGATCTACAAATTATTTCAAAAAACTTCAACTGGCAAAGCGCCATGAAAGACGAATGCCAACTAAACATTCCTCTAGCTTAAAATTGAAAATACCGCGAAAAATGTTACAAAACAATGGCTGACATACAGAGTAACGATGTTGGCAGATTTCCCCTCGACGGCCAGTTCAAGCGGCGTGTGTCCAGCTTGGTTCTTGAGGTCTTTCTGCGCGCCACGTTTCAACAGTTGACAGACGATTCTGGAAGTAATATGCGACACGTTCAATGCATAGTTAAATAGGGGCAGCGGATGGGAGGAAAGAAAACTAACAGGTCATTGCCCTTGGCGGCCGCGATATGCAGAGGAGTGTCCAATTGACCGTCGAGCACGTTGATACGAGCGCCGTTCAGAAGCAGATATTCGACGACTTCTGAGCAACCCTGAAAATAACGACCGTCAGCACAATCGCGCTGGGAAAGCGCATGGCCGCAACTTACACCCTCACCAATAAAAAACGATTACTGATTAGTCTTTTATGCAGCACGTAATTATCACAGCGCAGTCATTGCATTATTCTTTTATTTGATGGGCTATCTCTTACTTTTATCTGATTTTCATATCTAATATGCTCTTTTAGGGATCATTTATATTTTAATTAACGTACTGCATATTCTTGCATCTTAATAAAACCGCTCACAACTAAGCCAAGGTAAGGGGAATCAAAATAACTCGCTGCAATTAGCGATGGTGGTGGAAGGTTTACTGTAGGTGGGATATATATTCCAGACACTGTGAAACCAAAAATGACTAACGCGAGCAATCGCGACATGTAACGGTGTCGTGTCGTCCATTTGCGCGTTGACATCGGCGCCTTGAGCCAGCAACACGCACATCTGTTGCAAGTTGCCGATTGTCGCCGCTTTGAAAAGTGCCTTGTTGCGTTTGTTCGACGACCGCTCCTCTGCAAATAAGCGCGTTTGCTCAATCGAGTCAGCATCTTACGTAATTATTGTCGCTATTTAAAAGTATTTAAAATAAATCAATAAAAGTTCAATTGTCGGAGACTCGAAATTTCTACTGATGGTTAGGCTTAGTTTAGATTAGTAAAACCCATTAGTCAAGAATAAATATCGAAAGAGGTGACAAGTCAGCTATATTTACGACATCAGTTATACAATCAATACAAAAACGCGTTGTTCGCAATCGCGACAAACTGTATAATTAGTGTTTAAGATAGGATGATCAATCGACTAATTGAAACAATCCCACTTACCCAACGCGTCTTCAGATCCACCCAGATTCGTATCGGATCCACACGAGGAAAATCGGCGAAAGTCCACTAAAAATAACTACATTAATCCACCGATCCATTACACTAACAACTTTTCGATAAAAAAGAAAGTTTTAATGCAATGTTATGTAATACGTGAGCCTCGCTTATTATCGCGAAAGCGCAACATTTCGCTACAATTACACCAGATCTTTATGTCGGTACGCTGAAAACGTATTTCGCGCTACTGTCAGTCTATACAATATAGTATTCTTCCTTTGTACGTTATGTAACTGCGACTATTGTTGTTGCTGTTTAGTGTATATTGTGCGCGCATATTTGGGTTGCTATATCGCGAGTGAACATAAAGTAAATTAAGATCGAAATCTCGCGT
>NIUQ01001245.1:0-33101 GCA_002796945.1 Plectus sambesii | reverse complement strand
CAAGCAGACTCGTGAAAAGGTTGCTAGTTTTGTTTAATTTATAATTTACCCAATCGTACTATCACCAGCCGTCAGAAATGATCGATTTATTCCCCCTGCACAACTGATTCTTCCATTTAGTACTATGATTGCCCTTTAATAATGAAATTATTTCTATCATCACAATATCAGAACATGGCATCTATAATTTAAGTTTCAGTTTTAGTAAAAGTCGGTTATATTCTTTGATAGATATATGCGTCTTTATTATTAGTAATTTTTAATCTAATACAAAAGTATTTTCACATAATAGCTATACAGTTATGCCATTCCACAGCTTATTTGTCCAAATGGCAGCTAGTTCACATTGTTTGGTACTCGTCTCAGCTCCATATCCAACATGAATTTTTTGTGTAAATTAATGTTTTGATTTCAGGTGGAATTTCTGGGTTCGGATTGGAAGGAGAAGCTGCATGAGGTGATCTCACCAGAACAGCTGTTCGAGCACTGGGGTGGTACTCGATCAGCCCCCACTCCCTTTGGCCATATTCGCATGGGTGGCAAGGTGCCAAAAGAACTGAGGTCAGGTCTTACTTATGAGAACTCATCTTGTTCTGAACAGCACTATTCAAATTTTTTATATTTAAAGTTAATGTTTATGGCTAGCTGAATTCAATGAATTGCTTTTCAGATACAATCCAGACAATAACCCTGAAGAACCGATGCCAAAGCAGTTGACTGCAGTGTCTGTGTCAGCACGCAACTTCCAGAAAGTGTTGGTCAAGGTGCTGATTACTTTTCATTGTTTGAGTATCAGCTAGAGCCGGAAATAAGAATGTGATGTTTCGCTATCACATATTAAAATGGATAACTGATAAACCATCTGTTTGGCATTCGTTTTTTCAGATGTGTTCTCCTTTGATTAAACTGGCTTGTTGAGAACTCTCACTGCCCCTGGACTAATGATTCTGTTTTTCAGTTTAAATAAAAATGAAAGATTCATTTTCACCATTAGTATTTAATTGTTTCATGAAACGCTTTTTAAAGCACTTGCTCTACTTAGTAATTACCAGGAATGCCCTCAATAATGATCCTTGTTTGATGTATATTTTAATAATCACATTTTAATCGCAAATAACTACGATTTATGGTAGAACAAACAGTCTGACTGTTTGACCAAAGTAATTGGTCAGATACGTGTGCATATAGCTAAATTTACGAATTAAAACACAAATTTGATTGCTTTTCTGTAGCGTTGATTTGGATAGCATTCGTGCCTTGAAAAATCTACAAATTAACGTTTGGCATAACTCCTATGCTGCATCTATGATTTCGTGTTATAGTCTTATAAATTTTTGCACAACTCTATCAGTAATATTGACACTTCACCTATACTTTTTAACAATTAATTATTTACAATAAATTCTATCTTTTACGCTTGTCATATTTCGTATAATTGCCCAGTATCCTGTAATCTCCCAACAGAATTTAATTAATAATTGCTTAGATGATTATTGGAAAAGTATGGTAGCTCTTAGAACTAAAAATATCATGGCTGATAGCCAAGTTACAAGTCATTTTGCTTTTTTAGGTGGATCGCGCTGGCAGCTGTCTGAAATGGTTCTTCCGCGTGAGCAGCGGTGACATCATCTTCTCCATTGATCACAGTAGTGGCAAAGTGATTCGACCTGTCTTTCGTCTGTCAACTGAATTTGTACCCGAATGGGGCGAAGTGACCTGCGAATTACCTGGCGAGTATACACTCACGTTTGACAACAGCCATGGCAAGCTCTGGTCTAAGGAGATCAAGTACCGCGTTCAAGTCATTGCGCCAAATATGAACTGATTTATGTCTTTATCAATTGTATATGCAGCAATGTTAAAAAATGGAAGGGTACATTTAACCAAGTTTCTAAATATAAAAATGTGTAAAGCTTCTTTTGATTTTGATTATTTGCCAAAATATTGTAGGCTTTGTACCGAAACAGAAAATCGGTCCAAATTATTCCATATTCATTGGACCTTTATTAAGGATACAAATTTTCACTCATCTTGGCACAGTACCATCTTGCCAGCCAGTCTGTAGCACAGCTTTGGAGGAGCAGTTTTTAAGTAGCAGGCAGTAGTTGTCATGATTAGTTAGCATTCATTTGCTTTATCAAGGAGAGCAAAGTATTATTAATTGAATTATGCTGTATAAATAAATTCCTAGTGCCACACTCAAAGGTGACACTCACAATATTTCTGACTTTCTGGTTGGCGCGCCCAACGAGTCTGTCTGCTACCTATAATTTAAACTATACAAGTATGATGTCATATGTAGAGTTGTAGTTTCCCTGTTAGTTCTTTTAAATGTACTTTTCCCTTTTATTGGATCATGTACACTTTTGGTAATTTGCTTTGTTCTATAGCGAGTATAGTGTACTAGGATGCGAAAATCGTGAAATTTAATATTATGGAATATTTTTGTTCAATATATCGCACTATTCAATAGTCACAGGGTAGTATGTGTTGTGATAACTGTATTTATAGGTAGAAACTGTTTAAATCAATTTTATTAATGCTTTACATATTCTTTATATGTTCTGACATGTTCTTGGACGTTGAACGTCATTCGTACATTTAGCTTCGGGTTTTTATACATGCTGGCTTGCGCCCTTATTAATTGCAAAATGTGTATTGTGAGGTGATTTTTATGGAACACCTTATCAGTTGCCAATTTTTCGTGCCATTTCGTATTGGTTTACTTTTTATGTCCTTAATGAAAGTTGGCATTTCCTATCAGAGTTTGCCTTGGTGGATATCCCATGGTCTCTATCTAGTTGATGTATGCCAGTAGGCTGAGCTTTTCTTGATGGGTTTGATGAAGAAAAGGCAAATTGACGTGCTGCAGTATATGATCATTTTTTATCAATGGGTGGGAAGGTTCCTGCAAAATTTATCAATGAATAAAGAAACAGGGTGTAGATTTGAAAACTGGTGATGAGTTCACCTATGATTTATGACGAATAGAAAAACCTATGCAAATCTGATGGAAAATGACTGTTGTTCATGTTTGACTAGAATGTGCTCCCTTATACCACTAATTTATTACTGAATGTGTACTTGTGAATTGCTGAATATGTACGTATTGATGAAGAACGTGTATTAAATTTGCTCAATTTATCATTTAATTTTTTCTCAAAAATATTTTTACTAGTTGATTAAAATTTGCGATGAATATGGGTTTTAATACGTGTTCTAGTAAGTTTATTGACAGTGTACTAGAATAAAGCTTACTTATTAGATATATTAGGCCTCATATTGCCTCTTTGATTTATATGATCTTCTACAGGAACAACTTAATGGCTGTTTTCTAAGAGAAACTTGTCTAAAGGCTTCAAAAGTCGGTGTATTCGTATTAGCCTACGCGTTTAGCTGAATGGGAAAGCGCAGCAGCTGTGGCTGCTCATGGACTGTTGCAACTTCGTTACACTGCAGAGGCTATAATTCAATGGCGGATTGAATTTGGATAACAAAGCATGCCGCTGTCACTTTGCTCGTTACAAATTGCACTTATTTTGCTTGAATAAAGAAAGCTTTGAAGGAGAAGTGAATATAACGTTTTTGCGTTTTTCTCTTCTCTCTTACAGAAAGTCTTTTATTTGCTACTTGACATATTTGGCAGACTCGCTGATATAACTCAGGGTATTAGTAGCCATACAATACTTTGCAGAGCAACAAACTGTCACACGCTTCTAGTAAATAAATGATCCTCGGTTCCATAAGATAAACCGCACCCAAGCGAATTAAACTGGTTTTCTGTCATCTGTCTGAAGTGCGTCCGCGCCCGGTTTGTCCCCATGCGTATAGTGCAAAAACAACGATAAATCTTGTTGACTTATCGCTAGATGGCGCTCAGAGAACTAAACGTTTGCGCGTTTGCGCATTATTTGCACTAAATAAATTTCTTTAGCGATCATGAAAGCATTCAAACGATCTACAACTTTATGATGAGAAAAATCAATTTATTGCTTTAACTGAAGATCTTTTTTGAGCTCTATAATACGGATAACGCCACAATCTTATTATATTATGTTTTTACGGCAATAGCATGTTCTCAAAATTTTTAACATTGCATCATTATTATAACCCCAAGCTTGTTTTTATTTTTGGCTTTCCTTTAAGTAATAACATTGCTTTCTACAGTCCGCGTTAGAAGCATCTAGAAACATGGAAGGACGTCGAATGGGAAAACCATTTCTCAGGCTGGTTTAATATGGTATAATATGGTATAATAATAACACTAATAGAGGGCACATAAAAGTTTAATACTAAATAGAGAGTATATTTTTATTTGGTACTGATGAACAGGGCACGATGCCGTATTGTAGAACATCTTTCAAGTCAAAAAGAGCAAAAGATAACTTCAATTTATTGGCTTACAATAAAAATGCTATTTTAAAGGAAATGGTAGGTATTTTTGCTAAGTAACATGAAAATTTGAGATTTTAACTATTAAGTTTACAACATACTTGGAGACATAGTGAAGGTGAGAAAAGTTTCTGATGATATTATTATTTTATTTTATAATTAGAGTATTCGATGATTTCAAAATTTTTCGAAGTTTTGATATAAAAGTTAAATGAAAGATAAATATGCATCGGTTTCGTCGAATTACTTAGATATGAAAAACCGTAACATTTATTTTTGTCCTGCGCACTGTTTGCTTGTCGAATAAAGCGTAAATGAAGGAACCTCACATACAATTGTCTGATTAGATCTTTGCGTTACTGTTAAATAAAGCGTGAATATTTGATTCTTTTTTTATTTATCTTCGCGCAAAGTACATTCTTTGAATAAGTTTTAGTTGAAGGGACAATTGCAAAGCCTCTCCTTCAGTAATTCATATCGCTTAGAAACTAGTCTTAGTTACTGGTGCAGAATGACTTTCCTTAAGCGAGGACATCTTCTTACTATAAATGCGAACAGAGATTACTGCAGCAATAATGTGAGAAAGCAAATTATTTAAATGTAAAAATGTACCTCAAAGTGTTCTCATAGATCAAAAAAAACATGGAACACATAATTATGAGAGAACACGAGATGTTACAAATAACTAAATTTCATAAAGATCATAATTATTAGCCTTATTATTTGCTGTATTTGTAGCGATAGTAACCTAGTCTGTTCTAAATTTTGTCCCTTTTAGTTCAGGGTATAACTTTTCATATTGCTGAAATCATGTTCTTCTTTTTCTCTTTTCTTTTTCTTTTATTGCCTTTAACTAATTATTTTTATGCAACACGCGTAATGCACGAAATTCCACCTCTAGACGACGTTGACTGGTTTTGAATTCCAACATCAAAGAACAATCTGATCTGACAGTTCTGCAGTGCAGTATATTCAGTAAGAGACGTTCACGCAGTAAAATAGCAGCACCTTGACTGATCTTCAGAGCCCGGAATGCCGACCAGTTTTTGATCTACGATCCTGTGCTGGACCAGAAATCCCGTTTACCCTGTGTCTCTTATCTAACGCAAATCAGGGAGGTGGACTCAAGGTCATTTGAACTAGTATTAAGTGGAATGTTAAAAAGTACATTCAATATTTTTTAGTCATTGTATCAAAGTACATCTTAAAGAAACAGTTGAGCATGAAACTGTTTATCTTCCTAAGTTTCTTTCTTTGTGCAGTTGTGGCCTATCAAAGCAATAACTGTCCTACAAAATCACTGCAAAGAAGACTCTCAAATCTTAACTGCTCGGATTGGGAGAACGTTTACTTTTGTGCGAAAGAAGCAAGGAGAATCGTCAGTGAACGAGAGCCCGGCACTTGGGGTGCTATTGTTGTTCGCGATTTTTCTCTTCTTGAAAGCGGCCAGGTAGATTTGAGCACTCACGAACTTGATCCATCACCATCGATATGCAGCGTGTTTTCAACGAACGGATGGTTTATCAAAGTATTTCGAACTGGAAACGAATCTTTGGAATTAGACGAAAATCAAGTTTCATATATTGCTCGCAAACTTGCATTCGGTGAGGAAGATACAATCTGCGAAAACGGTCACAAAAACATATGGCGCTCATCGGAGCATCCTTCAAATATAAATGCTAAATTGGTGAGTCAAAAGACAGAAGCAAAGTATGGAGGCTTGTGGAATGCTCTTGTCATAAAGCCCTCAGTGAATTCGTCAAATCTTGGTTATGATCTTCCCAAATACTCTTTCAATTCGAATAGTTTGTGCCTGGACAAGACTGATGATGGTACAAGAATCAACGTATTTCAAATCGAAGAAATGTAGTGATCACTGAAAATCTCCGACTTATAGTTTAGTTTTAATTAGGAGAGGTTTTATTGATCGTTTCTTTGATGATCGTGCGTGACACAAAATGTTTTTTTTCATTTATTCAAATGCAATTTTGAAAATTATGCTTGTTATGTGGTATGACATCAAATGTGCACAATACAAAATATGAACCTGCTTTTCTTGTTATCGCGTTTGGTGCGCATGATGCTGCAGCAATTTTTCCATAAAATGTTTGCTCTTCTAGTATTAAAGATCTCTTTGCTTAGCATTGGAAAGGATGACGGGTAAAAGTGATTGCAAAGCTAAGCGTTTCAGCCACATGTACACATTCTCATTCCAAGAATATTTATGTGGACACTCGCCGTTTGTGAAACTGTGCCGTATAGCTGTATTGACAGGATCCTACTCGAAAGCGGCAAAGATGTGATGTTGAGTCAGCTTAGTTTATCTGGAATGAATTGTGATTGGCTAAAGCGTACATTTTCAGTTTAGAAGAAGAAATTGCTAAAAAAATCGCAGACTGAATAGTATAGCATTGATTAGTAAAATGGATTCCTGCTGTCAAACGTAATAAATTGCGTTTACTCTTTTTAAGTACGCACACATATGAGAAGTCAGAAACAGAGGCTAGTGTTGGGCGCAAACATGACGACCTCTAAACAGTAATGAGCATGACAAGAAAAGAGAGCTAAACAAAACATAATGTTGTGAAGGCAATGATACGGGCGAATAATCGGCCGTTCAGTTTATTCCGCGAGACTATTAGAGCGTCCACTTTCTCGTACATAACATTCATTCGAACTACATTAATCTGACATCGCGTACCGCTTGCCTGCCGCTTGTTTGGGTTAGTGAAAAGGTTAAATGTTCGTTACAAAAAGTGATAGCATGCAGTATATTGCTCGCTTCGCGACACATAACAAATTATAAGCGGCCCAATATAATCCAAAAAGCAAGAAATATATTGAGTAGATTCGTGCACATTATGTACAAGTGAAGACGAAAAATTGCAGATTTGCTGATAAAACTATTCATATGGACTACAAACTCTATGAAAATATGATAGAGGAGAATAAATGTTTTATAAAGTAAGTCCCAAAACATGTTCCGATTGTATTGCTGCTTCATCACAAAAAACATTCTAGTAAAGTTGAAACTAATTTTAAATTCATAAAACCCTGTTGGAGAGAATACTATCTTATCCATGTTAAAGATTACTTCTCTTTCCTTATCCATTTTTGTTGACATAAACGTGATTTCGCAACTGCATTTTGCAAAATCATTAAGATTTGTGTGTGATTTTCACCTTAGAGAACTGCATAATTGCAAAATGCAATTGCGCTTGACAGCTTTATGCAATTGACAGCTGCAAGTGAGATTTTTGATAGAACCGAATTCTGCAAATCAACATAGATCGCGTTAATGCGTAACCATTAAGAGCATGTTTCATTATTTATAGAGTAAATGTCAATAATTTTGCTCTGTGAACATTTGTGTAAGCAAAAGATGTTATCTCGGCAATTGGAATGAAGTACCAGATTAATTTAAGAATCTATGAATGAACTGCAGACAAAATACAAGGTAAATACATTTGAAATGGATGATTCACTTGAGGAAAGAGATTATTAGTGGACAATCACGAAACAACAACTTAACACGTCAGTATCAATGAAGCTCGCATATTTGAACGTGCTAAAACGATTTTTGCAGATTTAATACAACATGGCTATCTTTCTTAAGCAATCAATAGCCTTGACAGTCCGCGTCACAATCGACTGGCATGTTGCAACCAGCACGCAACGCGTTTTGCAAAAATTCAAATGCGTCATTCCGTCGAGGCCACTCAAATGCGGAAGTCTGAGCGCTCGTAAAAACAACCAGTGCGAAATCAATCATCATGACAATAGAACGACATTTTTCAGTATTCATCCACTTCCTGACATAAAGCAATGAAAATAAAACAGCCAAGTGACTGTGACATTTACTGAGTCTATGAATATTAGCAGGGTGTAATGGAGCATAGAAAATTTCCAAAAGAACAATGCTTGAGCAACACAAAAAGCTATCAACAAACCAATGCTCAAGCCGAATGACGGAACAGTAACAGAAATCGGCAGCAATTTTATGAACACATGGTCCTTCGTATCTTGCCTTGGTGGTATCACACAGGATTCGCCACCTCTTGCGAAATCAGGTTACTGAATCGTGCGCGCGGCGGCCGCGATGGGATGAAAAATCTTGCCATTCACGTTAATATGAAGTGCTACAGGGTTAACAATTCCACAGTGAATAGAAATATGAAACAGTAAATTATCATCCAGCCCGGACTGAATGCATCAGAAGAAGTACCCAGATCTGCGCCCTCACGAAGGAGTAGCAGTTTGATCGCATCATATAAAAGAGCAGCAAACGCAGCAGCTGATCATCTGTTCAGCTCCTCTTCTCTTCTTCATATCTCTCATTACGCTTTCTCTCTCACACGAAAACGAAAGCCATCGTTTTCCCTGCAAGCGTTCTTCTCGTTGCCCACGTGGCTTTGGCTTTGGCTTTGGTCTCCTCGGCGGCGGAGGCGGGGGCGGCTGCGGCGCTCCTTCCGCTCCTCCACCGTGCTCGGCTCCCGTCTGCCCAGCACCAGCTCCATGAGCCCCACCGCCACCACCTTCATGCGGCTGCGGACGCGAACGACGTTCCATTCTGGCTCAGGCCTAAACCATCGTCAGTACTCATCACGTCTCTACGATCAAAGAGCCTCTCCACCATTACCTTTGATCATTCAAAGGTTCTTTCTCGTTTAATGTATATAAAGTTGGATGAAATGTACAGCTATGGGTGTTTTACTTTATAGCGATCTTTTCATTACTTGAAGTAATAAAAGATGTCCGCGTTACGATAACTCATGACTTTCAGTTTACCAAAAAAACGATGACTGAAACTCCTCTCATCTTCTGGCCTCATGGGTCAGTTTTTGCAGCGAGTCAGTGAAAACTTGGATTAACAAGAGCAGAGTGCTTCTCTCAGTAAAACAGACAGAAAGTTTAACCATCTATTATGCAGTAGCGAAAATTACGCTAACATGTTTTTGCTAATATAAAGTTGCTCTGAACCATAATGTGACATAAATTTGTCGCTTTTGACGCAAAAGTGAGCAAACTCATCGCAACGCTTGTCAGAACTGGCTTCATTTTCGCTTATAGCAGTCAGGCGCACGCACCATTGAATCTTCAAACTGTCGCAGGTTATAAATTGAACACTTTATACGCTATTGTAGTTAACTGATACATTTATTTATTCAAGCTTGATCACATGCATTTCGGATGAAAGCCTCCCCATTCGGGATCATATTTAATCACAGTGCGTGACTTGCATCCACTGCGCGCCAGCTCCTTTCCAAATTTCGTCCTGCCATCGTCGCCGAGGTCGCCCAACGTCACGCTTGCCGATGTTTAAAATCGCGGTTGGTTGGGAGCGGTCGTAGTCGGTGTATGACGTGTAAAGTGACGTATATGAGGCGATGATCGCTGCCGGTGTTGAAGCGGCTCAGAACGCCTCCATCCGTGACGCCATGCACTTCACCCTAGATGATGTAGTCCAGCACACAGCAGCACGGCGTCATTTGGGAGGTTAAGCCGGCCATATCCGCGACGTTATACTTCAGTGACACCGACCACGTCGTACTTGATCTTAATGACCCCGACTCGGAATTCCGCAAAGCGAGCTTGAGAGCATAGGATATGCGCAGTTTGGTAAAAGCCATGGGGGTTGGAACTACTTCTCAGGCTGTTCCACTGCCGGTTGAGAAGGGCTCTCCGCACATTTGACGAACCGACCGGTCAACGTCAGTGCAAGAATGGAAAGTCAAACTGATACATACAAATCAGTTTTTACTGTCGAGCCGTTAACCACCGCTTTCACAATAATTTACTATTCGGCTTTCCCTCACATGAACTGATGAGCAACAATTTATTGGGGCTCCTAAACTGCTTCTTGACTTTACGTTTTAAACAGTTGCAGACTGATTACATATTGTGAAGATTAACTTAAACCTTAATATTATCTCAGATCTCTCTGATGACACAGTCTTTCTTAGCCTTACACAAATCAATAAGAACTATTTTATGCGTGTTGTTAGTCCACCGTTACAAGTGAATTGAAAACTGTATTTTTATCAAAAAAGTATTTAATTAAGTTAACATTGTGGTAATGATGCGGTGTTCGATTAACTTTAGAGGTGTGTATTTGATCTTCATTTAAGCGAAGAGTCGGGTGGTTGGAATCTTCATCCATAACAGAACGCATCGTTCTTTAGAACTAAGGTATTTCTTCAGTGCAGAAGAATGAATTGGCAAGGTCAAAAATTGATGTGCCGATGGTTTTTATGAGAATCCGGTTAAACTGCGCACAAACAAGGCGGGAGCGGCTGTTGAGAACTCACTTTACTGCGCTGAATAAATTTTTTAATTCGACGAATTGATACGGCAAACAATTTCACAATATAGCTTTGGATTCCAATTGCATACTGCACTATTACTGCATTCTTTACATCAACTTTAAAAAATATAGACATACGACAATACCGGTACATTCACCTCGTAATACCCTCACTCAGCACGCGTGCGCTCAGCGCCGTTGGCTGCTGCAGCACTATCTGCAATTTGAAGATGGCAGAGTGTTTTCAAGGGTCGAATCTGATGCAAAATAACGGAAGATGGAAAGCACTAAAATATTACTTGAATCATGTTTCGAGTTGCTTAGAAACGTGCCTTCTCAATCTCTCTTAACTCTTTTTCAATTTATTTATCGTTGAATGGTATTATTCAATGCATTTCCTCCCTTCTTTTCTCTGTGTGCATTCAATTCTGTATGTGAAATCTTTTGCACATCGTATTGAAGTCTATTCCTTCAAGGTTTACTTACAAAAACTATACAGTTCATTTCGATTCGAACGGTTACTCGCGCAACACATGTTAGGGTCAATAAACGAATAGGCGCTCTGAACTCTGTAACATGTCAGTGCAACTCGCGTTACTTACATTTCCACGCTTCGCCCACGCCAGTGTCTTAAAGTAATGTTTAAAAAAGGCCTCCTAAGGTGTATAGTTGAGTTGCTACTGAGAAGATTTGATGGCACAACATTAAACTGACACTAGCGAAAAGTAGTTTGCTGATCAAAATATAGAGAGAAAGGAAGATTTTGCAGTTCAGAATGTTATAATTAAAAGCTACCTTAACGGATGCTTTGTGCGATATTAGAAGTTAATTAAAAGGGGATACGTTTTCACAAATGTAACGAATGCATTGTTTTCGAACATGTTCGCAATTTTCAATGTTGCAGAAGCGCGAATGTTGATTCATTTTCATTTTCAGATGGGAAAAAACTGTTTTGTTCTCGTTGTAAGCCTCTGGCTTATCTGTCCTGGCCTGTTCAATCTCCTGCAGACGCACGGCTGCTTCCCAATCATACCGCTCGAAGATTTGAGTGAAGGACGTCGCACGACCACTACGACTATAGGACCTACGACCACGACGACGGTTACTGCCTGTACAAATCCCACGCCATTGTTCAACGCATTTGCGAACGGAGCGTCTGTCACGCTGGTGCCGAACGTGCCGCTGACTCCAGTCGGCAGCTCGGTTACCGTCAATTGCATATCGACGTCGGCCAGCGTTTTGTTCCAATGTACACAAGTTGGCTTCACCTTCAATCTTCTCATCATTATCCCGCCGATTCCAGTGCCAGTACCTATTGCATTTCAAAATGATAACAATATAGGACCAGCATCTCCGCTTCCCCCCTTTATGAATTGTAATGAACAGTTCACGATGACGTGTATGTCAGATGGTAACTGGCTGGTTAGCTATTGCTTTGGAGGGCCGTTTCCTATACCATGCATTGCGACAACTGGCGTTGTGGGACAGAATATTGGTGGATTGGGTCAAATTAGGTGCCAAGCCTTGCCTAATTAAATGAAAAAATTATATATTTGCATATAGGCTCGCGGTTGTACTGTTGCGGTTAATGTCACGTGGGTTGCAATTCGAGAAGTAGCAGGCGGCTTGAGGCTATGTTACCAAAAGAATTTTCACGACTCAAATTTGCAACTTTTTATTTGAAAAGGATATGATATTTTTCATCCTATAGTAATGAAGACAGTGGAATGAGTACCGGTTCTGTTTTAAGCCGCAAGAAGTCAAAGGGTACGAGACCAACATGGGGTGGGGTTTGATTTGTGATGGCGGTTAGTTTAACGCACCTGTCAATTTACATGTGGAGTCGTCAAATATTGTGCTATCGATTCTTTCCACGCTCTTGAGTTGATGCAAAAAATAATTGAGGACATTGTTTAGTAGTTAAATATTGCTACTTTAAGTCTTTTGAAGCCCTCTTCATATGATTATGCATGTTCGTTTTATTTTCACGCTGTAATTTCCACATTAATTTACTATGGAACATGTACTTTGATAAATATTTATTTAACATGCAAATGGGTATCTAACATATTTTATTTCGCCTAATCGAATGCACGAATTTATCGAATTGTCAGGTTTAGGCTTTTAGGACGATCTATCTAAGAGCACTGCATTATCGAAGATGATATGCACAAAATAATAGAAAAATCTTTCTTTTTCTATTTGCAAACATTCATATATATGTCTGTTGAAAGCTGAGCAGCAAAAATTCAAAAAAGATTCGAAAACGGTGACCGGATATTCTTTCACTGCGCTTTAAAATGAATATTAAGAGAAGATGGTTGTGAATTTGATCAGAGCAGAAGCAAATGAACTTCACCGCAATTGTTTCTTTGTGTCGCTGAATGTTGTTATTATTTTGCCAGTGATCAATATTTGTACATTCGGATTGGAAGTGTATCTGAAGGTCATAGTAAACTTTCAGACCAACTGTTGCTAAAACCACAAAAAAATGTCAACTGCTAAAACTGATCGCACATACCATTAGCGGTGTAGGAAGAAGACAAATATATCAATTAAAATATTTTTAACACAGGCCGAACACCGCGAGAATAATATATAACCTTCAACAAGTACAACACATAACTATGGAATCGATTTCTTTCATTTGAAATGTGCAGTCATCAGATGATAATAGCGCGTCATTAATGTTTGACTACAATCGAGAACAGAACCCACATGTCCTTAAGGAGTTGTTGCAATCTGTTGGATATCGGAGACGGAAAGAGCATCCAAAATATTCTTAGAATTATAAGCTTAAAAAATGCCAAAAAAACTTTCAAAAGAACAAATGCCTCTTTTATCTCAAAGAGCTAATGCATTAGCTTGAATTAACCTCCCCAATAACACTTAACTGATAATTTTAAGAAGAAATTTTTTGAGTTTTAGTTCATGAGAACTAATCAGTATTTCTAGCTAGCTCAATATTTCATGAAAACTTGAGGGACACACTTCGCATCCAGCACGTTTCCCGAAAAATGCGGTTACAATCAATCCCATAGTTATTCTCTTGAGAATGCATTCTTCCGCCTCACAAATACTCTTCTCATGCTCACCTCTCATATATGCATTTATTCTTGCAACTTTGACGTTTGGACGTAACTGTCGTATGCCTTGGAGCGACCCATGCCTTGGAGCGACCCTATGTTAAACCCGGCTGCGTCGCACTACAGGTCGCTTCAAGGGCTTGTACCTTGGAGTGAGCTACGTCATAGAACTGTAGTGCGACGCAGCCGGTCGCTCCATGGCACGGGTCGCTCCAAGGCATACGACATAACCGTCCTAAGAAACGCAATGCACTCAATTTTAGCGCGCATGAATCATTGCTGCTTCATGCCTTTATAAGTGCCCATAGGATGAGTTGTAACTATCAGTGCGACGCCTCTATATCACTAAGAGTGACTTGTTATTCATCCTTATCATATTATGATGGGTCGTTTGGCGACCTTTGCCCCTTGACCGGCGGCAGCAACTAGCTCTTACAGCTTCCACATCACACACATGCAAACGCATTGTTTTGCGGTTTCCATGCGGGTCTCTGCAATTTTTCCTACATAATTTAGTCGATTATTAGGGACAAACTCCTTCTACTCAAGCAGATATTTTTGATTTCATCAAGACGGGATGGCGCACGTATCAGCGTTGTCAGAGAAAGACAAGCAGTCAATTGAGGAACTCCGTAGTCGACTGAGCGACGAACTGAAGGAAGTTCCTTCCTACTCGGATGATTACTCTCTGCTCCGCTGGCTCATCGGATGGGACTACAAAATTGGTTCGTTCGCTTCTCGTCTAAGACATAATGTGTGCTTTGATCAAAGCAGCGGTGCCGTTTCGCGGTAGCTCATCTGAATAACATTCGTTGAAAACAGCCCTCTTTGAATAGTCTGCTCCACTGTCTTTGACCAAGTAAAATGTATGGCTCACTCAATAGTACCATTAACTATTGCTGCAAACTCTTGGTGCGTTTGTTATCAGGTCAAGTTCGACTACAAAGCAGACTTGACATCGCTCTCCTACCAATTTTTGCACAAGATTTACAGCCAACGATCGTTTTTGGATTAAGAAAATTTTTGCTATAAAATTCCTGTGCTGACTTGCGACATGGTATTAGTTTTGAGAAATCCGCCCTCATCAGTAGAATATTCTGTTTTGCAAACCTGTATATTCGAGCAAATTTTGGTTTCTGCTACAAATCATTTTAGTTGACTTAATTTTTGCAGATCTGATCGTGCCAAAGTTAAAACGAACGCTGAATACTCTATCTGCGCTAAAGCTAAATCAGGTACACAGAAGAAACAGATTATGCATTCAATTATATGATATCATTTTCAAATATCATGTCTCCATTGCTTAGGTGGACTTCTCATCTATCGAAAAAGTCACCGATTACGTCAACTCAACATGCAATGCTATGGAGTATTATCCAGGTACTCGCCCTCACACCTGATATTTTGGGTCCAAGCAAACTGAGAAAAGCTTTTCATCATTTTAGGTGGCTTGGTTGGTTATGACAAGGAGGGTAATGTTGTCTCCATACAACCGTTGACGAAGGCCGATCCGAAGAGTTTGTTGCCGACCAATAGAATGTCTCTCAGTCTTATCAATAGAATTGCTGAGAGTGAAGGCGTAATGAGTCTCATTCGGTAGGTTTCTGTCATACTTGACTTGTGCATTAGATAATGGGTAAATAAGTTATCGTCCGGTTAACGTGTTAGGAAGAGTGCTCTACAGGCAATTATTAGTCGTCAGAATGCTGCAGCTTTTAGTACAATCCTAGCTTTATCATAACCTCACTCTCAGTTTCATCTTATTCCTCTCAACACAGGAGATAGGAGGGAAATTCAGAAATCTTTAACTCCAAGGGATTCTGTAAGGTTTGACGAATTTATTGAGATTATATAATGCGTTAACCTGAAGATGATAAAATACAATTCAAGCTATCTTAAAAAAGAATAGGATCTAAACCAGGATTCCGCATTGTCCTTTTTAAAAAGAAATGTCCTTTTTTTCAAAATTTTTTATTCGGAACCCTGATTTAAACGACGAGAGAGACGATTTAAAGAACTGCAGCAGTAACCCTGCGAGATCTCGCCAGTATCCTCACAAATCATATCCCATGCTCATACCCGCTTTGGGCTCCAATCTACTTCTATAGCGAGAATCTTTTTCTTTGAACATTAATTTGATTTGTTGATTGCAGCGCAAATGAACGTCGTCTCAATAAGAAACTTGGCGTTGTTCTCATCTGCGACATGGACGGTTTCAGCACGGACATGCTATGGATGCCTGGAGTCAAACTATACCTCGGTCTTATTCGTATGCTTCAGGTGCATCTTCTTTGGGAAAATGCTTATATTATCATACAAAATTAAGTCAACTTCTACGTTCCGAAATGTCGGCGGTGTCATATACTGATCCTGCTTCAGTTTCAGAAATAGTGTTAATGATCTAAAATGTTTCACTATCAAAAGAAAATTTAGTTGTCAATATTTAAGAGGGAACAGTACAAATATTTCTTTTCTAACATACAGTTTTGTCATTCCAGCTGCCATATCAGAGTCAGGGAGTGATTTTATTGATTCTCGCGTGAATTCTAATTGCATCTTGCCAGAAAGTGCGCCTTTGCTAAAAAATTTGCGTTGGGTAAATCTTAATTTCTCAATTGCTTGCGACTTTTTGTTATGAGACCCTATTCTGCTCGAAATGTTTCATCGATGATGAGTATACAACTCATACAAGACTGACTTGTAATTATTGCTTGTGTCTGACATAAAATTCGCGAAACGAGTATGTTTAGGATCTCTTTCCGGATTCTATAAGGAAAATATACGTCATACGCGCGCCTTCGGCAGTTCAAGTCGCCTACAACATGGTCCATCCTATTTTGGCTAAACAGACTCAACAAAAGGTCAATAATAGTAGTGGTTTTGCTAATGCACCAGAAAAAATTCAAATAAAGTAACGGACCTAGCGCTTAAATGCGTTCGATTGCGTTAGCTGTCATTATTAAACGATGATTCGAGTGAAGCAAAAAGTCGTAAGCGAATTAAGGCTGGCAGAGACTCTCATTCTCAATACTTGAATCTCATTTCGTTTTTATGTACTACGGCACTGTAGCGCCAACTGCGTCGAGCCCGTCTATCGAGATTCATATCAGAGTCGCATGCAGTGCACTTTTCATTTTATCATCGATAATATCTCAATTTTTTTAACTAACAAAGTTAAAGAAACAGATTGCGACAAAAAAGTGAGTTTCGGAAAAGCTAGAGATTCTATTTTATTTCAGGTTGAGTTCCTTGGCTCAGACTGGAAAGAGAAGCTGCAAGAGGTAATCTCGCCTGATGTTCTGTTCGAGCACTGGGGTGGCACTCGATCGGCCCCTACTCCTTTTGGTCATATTCGTATGGGCGGCAAAGTACCCAAGGAGTTACAGTAAGTTCATTTCGATTCAGCTTAGAAGTGGCGCCAGAACCATACTCAAGGCAGATGACTGTTTTCCTTTGGAGAGGGAGCGGCGGGAAAAAGGAAGGGGATCTCTACTAAGAAATGAACACGGGTCGGCGGTTTAGAGTTGGCGGTAGATGCAGTGCGGAGGGCAGTCCTATTTCTAAATAAAAAAGTCAATAATAACTTATGTAAAAAATGCATCCCTAACAGTCTTCTGCTTTTCTTCAGGTGAGGTCAGTTTTGTTGAATTTTGACCCGAAATGACTCTTGGTATCACACATGATCAGTTGGTTTTGCGCGGTGATAATGACAAGTATGCCTCGAAACTGGGGCGAAGTTACAAGAATTTACGCCTTAAAAGTTATTTTACGATACTGCACTTTCGCATTTCACCAAAGAAATTTTTATGTTGTCCCATATCACTGTTGTGAAGACGATAAGATCTAATCTGTAAAAGAGATACTGTAAAAATTTCTTTCTTTCGACATTCGCTCTCATTGTTCAATTAAAACGTTCCAAGCGTTGCGTGAATTTCAGCTACAACGCCAAGAACAATCCAGAGGAACCAACATCGAAGTTGCTAACAGCTCTGTCTGTTCCAGCGCGCAGCTCGCAAAAAGTGACTGTCAAGGTTCGTGCAATTTTGTATTCGTTAATGATGGAATAGGGGGTTGCTCAAACGTAGAAATGCCTTCGCTGAATCCAATCATTATTTATCTACACTTCAAAAAATCATTTAAAGTAATTACTATATTTTGCCATAACTAATGGCTGTCCCATAAAAGCAAACTCCAGTATCTTAATTATCTCATTGATCTTTAAATAATCGGTACAAGACGAAATAACTATGTATGTGACGAGCACGATAGTGTTAACAATTTTTCGGTATAGACATAACTAACTCAAAGGGAATATACTCTGATTCCCGAAGTGATACAATAAACTTGTCTGCTTACGGTTATATTGTATCAGGTGGACAAGGCAGGAAGCCATCTGAAGTGGTTCTTCCGCGTGACCAGTGGCGACATCAGCTTCTCAGTTGTTCACAGTGAGGGCAAAGTGATGCGACCCGCTCTTCGACTGACCACCGAATGGGTGCCGGAATGGGACGAGTTGACCTGTGACCTTGTCGGCGAATACCACCTTGTCTTTGATAACACGCACGGCAAGCTTTGGTCAAAAGAAATCAAGTATCGCATCCAAGTCATTGCCCCGAAAGCATGACTTGCTTGATTATTATAGGTTAATGAATTTTCATAAGAAATGCTCAAAGATCGTGCAATCTTAAGGGTGCGCTAAAGAATTGTTACGGTGGGTTGATGTCATTTGCTTTTTATGATACTGAGCCGCTTCTGTGTAAATCGAAAATGGTCATGGACTAAAGTAAAAGGTTGACGCCATCGATCCGACAACTTCTCAAGCGACCTCTTTCCCCATTCTATTAAATAAAAAATACGATTTATTCAGCTACTACGTGAAAGCGTTTTAAATTTCCTTTGATTTAGTTTTCAAAATTTTATCAAATCCCTTGCGAGGCTTACTGTAATTAAGGATTTTTTTTGGCTAGTAATTTGGTTTATTTTAGTTAATTGTTTAGTATTACTTAATAAATTATTAAGCATACCTCTTAGCTACTAGTGATATGCTGCTTAATGTAACATTTTACAATGAGCCCTTCCGTTTGCCTGATATATACTAGCCTGACAGCTTGTGGCGCGCTTGACAGTCTGCCATAGCTAATATTGCGTCCAGTTCATAAGCTTTTCACGCCATGTTTTCACTCTTCAGCAGCGTCATTACTGAGATCAAGCGCTTGTACAAACTTTAAACGGGAAACTATATTATTGTTAAGCATGTATATTAGTCATTTCAATTGTAAATATAAATCGATGGCTGTATTATGATTACTTTTCTTGAACGCATTAAATTTTATTGATGTTTTTGCTACGAGACATAACAAAGCGACGTGCGCGAATTGAGTTTTCCGGATGAGACCGGCTCACCAAATAAGTTTTTACGATTAGGCTTAGGCCGCCGTCAATATCCTCTTTATTAAACTCTACTTTGTTTATGGTCCAGGTGTAAAATACGAAAAACTTTCATCAAAGTATTTAAACGAAATGGAAACTGTGTTAGGACACAGAGAAAATCGAAATGCCTAGTTGCGTTAGGCGGCTGTTGATACTGCCATTTCTAGTGCTTTCAAGTAGTATCATGCTGCATACATTTGAATCTCTGCGACATTTACACAATCATTTGATTATTATTGTGTGTGACGTTCAGTTTACTGGACAGAGATTGGAGATGTTCACGGATATCACGCAACTTTTTACTCTGCTAAACCCGTAAGTTTCTTTCACAATTTCATGTTCGTTCATTTCAACTTATTCTTCTTGGGGACCACGCTTGAGTTGAGGCAGCATTGGTTTCGTACTTTCGAAGAAAAACAATCTTTTTAAGATCGCTGCTAAATAATGGTAAAAGTATAGGATTCATTTCCAACGTAGTGGCGTAAGTAAGATAGAAAGCGAGAAATTGCCATTTTGTCGTCGTCGCCAGAACCATACGCATTAAGGTGGGCGACCATAATGCAATACTGAAATAATTGGAACATCAGCTTTCATAAAGTGAATTAGCACAATATTACACGCTTTTTATGCAATGATATTAACAACATCTGCTGATGGCTTGGATGGACATGATTATACGGTTACTTTGTGAATGAATCTTATGATCCTTCAGATAATAAGATGAAGACCATCAGTTCATTCTGTCAAAACTGGCAAAGTTATGAAATAACAAAATATCAATAAAAAAATTTTGTCATTTAGCTTCGCTCTATTTCTTTACTTTGCTATAAATAATTATCGAGTTAATTTTATACAAAGTAATACCATTGCGATAATTCTCTGAACAATTCTCTTGCATGCTTATATAATTTTTTGAGCGTTATTACTCACGAAAGCTTGCGCTCTTTTCTCAGTAGATTTATAATATTTGATTGCCTTTTTTGTGAAACTATTTGATTACTGTCATGATCAATTCGCTACAAATAAGACACAAATCTTCCAAGTAAGAAGCTAATTTTTTACTTAAGTTGTCAAAATCTTGTAAAATTGATCACTGAATGTTTTTATAAATTATCATTACCTGTCAATTAGTGAGTAAATCATTAATTTTAGTTCGTTTCTTCGCGGTAGCCTTGTGAATGCGTAGACAACAATCGCAATAATGTAGCAAGTAAAGGTAATAGCCGAAACCACATATAAATGGATGTCTATATAAGTCTGAATAGGCAGGCTAAAATAATAGGTGGTATTTTTGAACAGTGCCGCGTATTTATCAATATTATGAGTGATATAGGCATCGGATGTGTAGAGTGTATGCCATACAGTGACTTCTATAGTTTCGAGCAGCCAAATACATAGGCAGACTGAGGCATTGAATCTTCGCGTGAAAATCTGATTGAATTTCATGGGAAAGCAAATGGCGAAAAGGCGATTTATTGCCAAAGCAGGGTAGTGAAGCTTCAACGGACGAATAGGCAAATTCCATCCGATACTGTACAACTTGGTCAGCTCGCCTTGAAACAGTAGAGAACCGTCGAAAAATATATCAACGCCCATCCAAAGTATGTTCAGCATGTAACCAATTTCGCATATGCTCATTGAGCAGTAAAAGACAAACGTCGGATGCGTTTTCGATAGGTGAAAGATACTTCGAAGGACGAACAAGTACCAGCAAATGAACACTATGCTGACAATTAACATTAGCGATCCCCCTAATTTGTTGTCATCCATTATAATGAACAAATTCTTTGACGATGAGATCAGTGCAGCTTTACAGAAAACAGCAGTGAATAATTCAAACCGAAAAACCAAAAATTGTCACAGTCGCGAATAAAAGCGACCGCGAACGATACAGATCAATAGCATTCGCAATTTGTCGACTGGAAACAACTTGTTCATAAAAATCAAAAACTGGGATGGTCAAAAGCAAATCTTACAATTCATATAAGCTCCATCCTTTTATGTTTGAAATGTTAGCGCATATATTGACACTTAATTGAGTTCCGTATTGTTTACTCAACCATTATTATCGATAGAATAACATAGTTGTCTTGAAGTTGAGCTTTCCATTATGCTCGAGTCGAAGACGTATTTTTCAATTATATTTCTCGGGAAGAGTAAAAAATCACTTCCTCATAGATCTTTTGGATGGAAATGAAATTTTCTGAAACCCTTTTCCTTCAGGGAACAGCAATAATGAAAAACGTTAAAAATAGCTATGTTATATTGCCATCAGCTGTCGCTTTACAGAGAAGTAGCGCACGATAATCGTGGCAGTTAGTAAGATGTCTGAAAACGCGAAAAGAAATAAATCTCTCGCAAAATCGGAAGCAATAACAGTTGAGCAATACGGATGAGAAAAACGGACTCTCTCGGAAAACGGTTTGACAATTTCCGATGGCTTTAGGCTTAGGCTTAGTTCAAATAGCAATAATATAAAAAACAATCTGCAGAAAAATTCAATCCTAGATAAGTCACAGATTGATTCGGGGCCATAATTCCATCTCCGCTCTATTACGCTTATCTGCAATGGTCACTGCTGAACTCAGTATCTGCTACAACATTACCTACTCTTAAATCATACTTTTTCAACAGGAAAGTTATAATGATTCTGCCATCTGCTCATAACACAGATTACTTTGGCAAATTTAATCGCATTACAAGAATCAATCATCAACGAATGGTTGCGGTCAACTTTCTGATAAATACACACAATATATTTTGATAATCGTTCAGTGAGTTTTGTGCTCACTGTTTTTAATTATTTCTTTTGTTTCGCGATAAACCTCGAAAACATGGAGGCCTCACCTAGCATTTGTTGCCTAGAACTTACGGTATCGAACAGGAATAAGTCAATCCTAGCGTACATAGCCATATAGTCTCTAAGTGAGCGATAAAAGTTTATCTTATTTTATAAAAACATATCCACAGAATCCATATATCATCTTTGAAGGGGAAACCTTCCGTTCATGTCACTCAGTTATATTTTCACACTATCGTGAGAGTGTCGCGCATAGTTTAAGAATAAAGCAATCGACGATAGATGTTCGACATCGAAAGAAGTAATGATGAGAAGTAATGATGTTTATGAGGGCGACTTTATTTATTCAATCGCGAGGAGAGGATAGGTTTTAGAGCGCGAATGCCAAACGAAACGGCGCTCATTATTTAGCCCACTAGGAGGTCGCGCTAGTGCTATGGTCAACTGTACTCAAGGACACGAAATAGTAAGGATTATTAGTCGGTCACCATCCTGAATGATTTCCCATAAGGATTCACACTCGCTGACTAATCCAATTAGATACGAGGCATCACGGAACTTGTGCCTTAAGCTGGCCAAATCGATTACCATTCTATGCTCTTTCATTTGAACTTTAGTAATGATCAACTATCGATAGTTTTCCTCATGATTAAAGCTCTTAATTTTGGATAAATATTCTATTCTGTAATGAAAAATATTAGAAGGGCAAAGCGAGCGGCATAAAATAGTTTATGTTTGTGAAAAAGGCCAGTTCGATAGAAGCGGGCTCTATAAGTTTTTGTGAATTCGATGGCTGTAACAGCAAGAAGAAGCTCTGATAAAAGCTAAAAGCTGTTTTCTTTACCGCTGTATCCCAAGAGCGAAATCAATTATTTGCATATAAATTATGTCGTATCATTCCTGTTTGCAAAGGAGTAATATTTCACACGCTGACACTATGATTGACGTTCTACTTGCGAATTGGCTAATGATTTTTCCAGAAGGACTCATGCCCTTTCGCATGAGGAATGTTTTCCTTTCTTTTTCTGACTAACCCATTTGTTATGACTTTAGAATCAGATATGTACACGCATATTTGTAACAAAGGATCTTATCACCTCAAAATGTATGCACGTCACTCAGTGTTCGCACCTGGGTAACTATTTGCATGGAGTCATTAAAAACTGTAAAGGTTTCTGATAATTCCCATACTGAGGCAGACTAAAATGGAATGACAATCGGTTAAAGCAGAACCTTGTCTATTAAGTGCAGCGTCAAGCTAATACGGGCGACTGAAATATCCATTGGCATACCTCTCCTCCAATACATCATGATGTCATGAGCAGAGAAATGAATGTTGATTGAGATGGCAATTCGAAGAGAGTTGCTCACAACTTGACAACATCTGTCCTTGGCAGAGAACCGCACTGACCAACATCTGTTATATCCATGATGTTTGCGTAAATATCAGGGTCAGTTTCGTTGGAAAGTTACCGACCTATTTGCAATCATTAGAGCTGAGCAGCGGGCAACAACCACGTTAGCCACAATAGTGTCACGATCGATGAAACGTTGAGAACTGCCCGTATTGCTATTTGTTTCAACTTTGCGTCCTGCAGCGATGTGCATGATTCACTTTCATTCACTACTTGAAATACGACCGTGGGCCAAAATATTAATGCCGTTTTGCCACTGTCAATAGCGGCAAACCACATTCACACAGATTTCACAGCGCAGAGTGGTCAAGAATTTGGCTAGACAAAAATTTATAGATATAGGTGCTAAGAAACATATTCTATAGTTCGAGATGCGATGTTCTGAAAGTTTCGAGTATTTTCATTTAGAAAGGCAATAACCTTGAAACTTTACAGTTGTATTTAACCAAAAAACTCTACTGTTCCACGAATTCGTTAGAGTCGTAGATGAATAATAAAATAACGGAGCAAGGAAGGATTTCTGCTTATGGCATGTACTTTTGCTAAATGGTCGAAGATGAGGTCGACATCCTTCGGAAGATCCGTTTGTTGTTATTTGTAACGTGTTATGTTGGCACTGCGTCACGGTGTTGATTGAAGATTCTCGGTTCGCAGAAAGTTGTTATCAAATTATTTTTCACAACACACCGAATGATTATAATCTGGCTCAAAACTGCTGATAAATAAATGCGAAAAATTGAAGAGCCAGTCCCATGATCTTCAAATTTTGTTTGATCTTTTGCCTGAGGCTTTATTAAGGTTCAGATTAGGGATAAGGAGGACAACAACATTTACATTCCGTGTGACATCATATCATCTCTCTTCCTCTCCAAACCATATCTGTAAAGTAGGATTTCGGGATGGCCTTCCTTATTTCTGCACACTGATGAAATTTTCACATATCGTTGCTGGACTTTGTAATTTTATTCTGACCAGTCCACAGTAAAGTTGTTGTTGTTATTTGTTGATGCGCTAAAAATAGAACTGAAATGTTTACAATCTGTTTTGTTTTGTAAACATGTTCACTCCTTTGAAACGTCATTTACTCTTTTCAGTGTAGCGTCCTTGAGACGCGCCTGAAATATAAGCTGTTGGTTAGTAGTGTTCTAATGAGATAGAAATTCTTGATACATCTCAGCACAACTATGAATCTGATGCCGATTTTTTCCCTTCTTGCTTGTCATGTATGTTACATATTGGGCTTTCTTTGATACAATTATAAATTTCCTAGTGATTAGTAGGAAAGTATGAAAGGAGGGATGTGTGATAGCTAATATGAACATTAGGACTAGACATCATTTGGCGCGTTGTCTTACAGAATGAACATGCAATTACAAATTTCTATGTCAACTACTTTGAATTCATTTGAATGTGTACTATTTGAGAGTGAAAGTGACGCAGAAAATGTCGCAAATATTATCTGAGAAGGAGAAGCAGTCAATTGAAGAGCTTCGCAGTCGGTTGAGCGACGAACTGAAGGAAGTTCCCTCTTACTCAGATGACTATTCCCTTCTCCGCTGGTTTATTGGATGGGACTACAATATCGGTTTGTCATTTTTAATTCTTAATGAATTTTCATTATTTATGCAATTTATTTATTACGGAAGATTGGCATTATAAAGCAGTCATTTCAGAGTACTGAAATTTAAGTAATATTCTTTTATAATATTTCAGAAAGAATTAGTCTGTTATTAACGTTTTCTTTTTAGAAGCAATTGTACCGAAGCTCAAGTACTTGCTCACCACTTTGTCGGCCCTAAAGCTGCATGAGGCTGACTTTTCTTCCATCGATAAAGTCAATCACTATGTGACTGATATTTCGAAAGCAGCCAAATACTGCCCAGGTTACTGTTTACTTATTTTAACAGTTTTAAATAACGATTACTAGCAGAAAAAGTGATTATTCAAATCCTTATTTCTCTTTAGCGTTGTTGAGTAACATGAATAAATCCTATAATGACAAAAATTTGAGGCAGAAAATAGGTTCTTTTGGTTTTTGGTTAAAAGTTTGGTAGTACAGTCGACTCTCAATATAACGCCACCCCTAGGGACCGGCCCCAGGTGGCGTTTTATTGTGGGTCATTTTGCCTTAATTTCTTTTAGGGCCAACCAAATCGGGCCCAACCAATGTGGCGTTATATCGAGATGGCATTATATCGAGAGTCAAATGTATTAGCAATGATATTTAGGATCATTTCTGGGAGGTTGTGTGCGAGAATATGTCTAATGATAATGTGCCTGTGTATGTGAAAGTAAGGCATTTGCGTGTATTCATCTAACTTTGTCATTATTTTAGGTGGAATAGCGGGTTATGACAAGGAGGGCAATGTTGTGATGATCCAACCAATGGGAAGAAGTGATCCAAAGACTCTGCTGTCAACATGTCGATTGTCTGAGATGATGAAAATTGGAATTTCCGAAAGTGAAGGCGTAATGTCGCTTATTCGGTTGGCTTTTTAATTATTTGGCCTCGTTTACTTCAGTTATGAACAGAAAAAATGTACCGCTCCGGCCATATTTTTGGAATGTCCAGTTGAATATATTATTTCATTTGTATAAAAAGTGATATTGAGTTTAATAGTAATCTCTTAGTATTTTAAATTTTAAATATATTTTCACAGTTCGCTTATTATAAAGTTTTGAAATTGTCTTTTTTCACTCATTTGTGATAATAAAATAGGATTTTCATTCAGCTTCAATCGTCAAATTTAATTGCTTTTCTAAGAAGTAAAATCATGTACCTTTTCAACTTTATGGCCATCATTTTTCGTACTTTTAAAATTTGTATGCAGTAGCTTGTAACATAAATATTTTATTCAATGTTTCAGCGCTAATGAGGAGCGCCTAAATCAGAAACTGGGAACTATTATTATTTGTGACTTGGAAGGATTCAGTCTTGACCTGCTCTGGATGCCAGGCATGAAGTTCTACATGCTTTTACTACAAACGCTTCAGGTATTTCAAACATTTTAGCAGATTATTAGCTCTTGATTAGATTCTTTGAATTAAAATGGAATACTGAAAGCTCTGCTTGATCATTTGCCAGGAACAACTCTGAAACAGATACTGTGAAACCCGGATAAGTGCACATCGATCCGGCAAGAAAATCATGTGCACATATCCGAGTTGTGCACTTATCCAGGTTTATTTCATGCACAAAACAGAGCAAAAAAATTTGGGGCATGGAAAAGCATAAAAAATTTGTGCACTTATCCGGGTTACACTGATCCGGATTTCACTGTACAAATTTTACATGACTTCTTATCGCTTCCTTAATAATTAATCGCCAATATAAATATTTTTATTGTTGAATTTTGATGGTGGCATCGCTGCGCCGTTTCAGATGTAACCGCTTTCATTTTTGTAACTGACAGTTCTGTCTTCAGGCTATGTATCCAGACATTATTAAGAAAATATATGTCATTCGAGCGCCTCAAGCGATCCACACGGCCTACAATATGGTGTACCATGTACTGTCTAAAGAGAATCGTGATAAGGTTGTTTTTGACATTATTGTATCGTACGAGGACGGTACGCCTCACATTCCGGAATTGCGTTATAAGACGCCACACGCTCATACGTTGATTTTGTGCAGTATCGTGTGCATACGCGTATGACGTGTTATAACGCTATTCCGGAATATGAGGCGTACCGTCTACGTGCCTATTGCATGCCTGTTATCAAACAAATTCAACATTGTTTTTACCAAGTCAGCTTAGAGTAAGCACTGCAATGGGGTTAACAATATTTTCAAGTTTCGTTCATATTTCGTATTAACTGGAAAAAGGTATCTTTGTTTCTCATCCAACTTATTAGTGAATATTGTTGGATATTAATGCAAAATCAAGAAACAACTCTCTTATGGTGCTTAACTCACAATCAAAAAAGTATATTTCTTTCCGACATTGTGCTTGGGGGCGTAAACATTATAGGGGAAATTTTCCACTCAGTAACGGCAAAACAGTCCTTCCTGAGACTTCCCTTGACGTACTGCGTGCTAAAGATGGGCTGAATTTGGCGTTATAGGGTATTTGGTCTCGATGCTCGTTACTGATCGAAAAGTTCCCCCTGTAAATATAGCTTTGAAATAACATATAACTGAACTATTTGCTGTTAGGTCGAATTCCTCAGCGCAAACTGGAAGGAGAAACTTCAAGAAGTAATCTCGCCAGACCAGTTGTTTGAGTATTGGGGTGGCACTCGTCAGGCAGCAACTCCCTTTGGACACATTCGCATGGGTGGCAAGGTACCCACGGAACTGCGGTGAGTTAAATTTTTTGCCTTTATAGTGTATGGCTGCCCTGCGTATTGGCAGTCTCTCTCATGCATATCAGCCATGTTTCTGCTTCTTATTGCTTGAGATTAATGACTTCTGCTTGTTTAGCCTCTAAAGTTGTCTCCTATCATTTATAGTGGATGTATTTATTGGAGACAAAAATTTGATTTTAGGGGAGCATTTACAGTTGGCCATTATTGTATTTGTGAAGGATTACGCATATAATGCACATTTAAGTGTAAAGAAAAATATACTTTCTAGTGCACTCTTTTATTTTTATTGGATTATTCAGTATGAATAGACATAGCTGAATTCTTTAAGTATTTTGCAGATATCCTTTCAGCCTTTTCTATTTAATTTATTGAATAAAATATGGTTTCAGATACGATGCAAATCGCAGCCCACTGGATTGTACATCAGAGCAGTTTTCTACTTTGTCTGTGCCAGCACGCTTCTCAAAAACGGTCGTGGTGAAGGTAAATTTGATTTTTATAGCTGATTCCGTGTGTTATTTTGAACTTCTGGCATTTACTGTTACATGATTCAGTGATTTCTGACTACATTTATGCTTGAAGGAAATTACAGAGAGGCATGAAAAAGAGGGCATTGACCATTACATCAGTCTAGTCCTTATTGATTTTAATACTTCGTTAAAATTACACATTTAACACTGCAGTGACAATACAATTGCAGACACTTATTTCTGCATAAATACATTTCGACATTATTTTCGCTCTGATTCGAAATATTTTTGGTATTTTAACTTGTACTATCTGTACAATATGCAAATTTCAGGTAGATCTGGGTGGTAGCCGACTACAGTGGTTCTTCCGCGTGAGCAGCGGTGACGTCAAGTTTTCAATTGTGCACAGTAGCGGTAAAGTGATGCAACCTGTCTTTCTACTGAACACTGAGTTTGTTCCTGAATGTGGCGAGGTGAGCTGCGAACTACCTGGCGAGTATACGCTCACGTTTGACAACAGCCATGGCAAGCTCTGGTCTAAAGAGATCAAGTACTGCGTTCAAGTTCTTGTCCCTGATGCTAGCTGAATTAATAGTTCATGTATGCGTCATAGACGTACTAGATATCCAAGAATGTGATTCGTCTTTTGGTGAATAGAGTTGTAGAAATACATTTTTGATTTCTTGCTGCAATAAATGTGACATAGTATCAAATACTTCTTTACTGGTTATTTGTGGGCAATGATTTTGTAACTTGACATATCTCTGTTAGTCTTGTGACAGTCTTCCAAATCTCACCCATGACGTGTTCATATTCTGATAGTGCTCGATCAAAATATTTTTCTTGTGCTCCACAGACTTGTCGACAACTGACATTTCTGCCAGATATGTTACTGCTCCCATGATTGCTATGATAACCATTTTAGTTCATGTTCTTGATAAACTGTCGCAAAAATTTTCATCTGTTCGCGAAACTTCTCCATAGTTCTTCCTTCTGAATTTGATCAAATTGTTGTTGCCACTGTCACACCTATGACTTGCACTTTAGATTAACTGCCAATGATCGGTGCTTTTAGTGATTGCCAAAGTTCCACCTTTAATCAGGATACTATATCAAGTAGAGTGATTTTTTATTTCCGTACGATTTGCATTTTGAATCATTTGATCAATAGTATACCATTTCCACTGAAATCCATGACTTCTTCATATGTTGCAGTTGTTTACAAAAACATGTAATTATTTGATGTTTTTGATATTTTAATGCTCACAATTGAATACATTATTTTGAGTCAAACTACCCGCATAGTGTGCGACATTGGATATCGCATGCGTGAATATTTCTATATAATTAATGACAGCAAACTGTTCAGTCTAATCAAGATCCGCAAGATATGAACAAAATAAGTACACAATTTCAACGCTGCAACTGAATTTTTTAGTGCTTATTTAATCGATAGAATGTCCTCGAATTACTTGGTACTGAATTTCTATAAAATATTTATTACGCGTTTGCAAATATGATTGAAAATGGCTGCTCTGCGATGATTTTGGGTAATACAACTGGATTCTGAGATCATCAAGTATGAACATTTGTGATCTAGAAATTTTATATAAAGTACTGATTTCTCCGTCCAGTACTCCTACTTCCTGTGAATTTCACGACCCTAAATGACATGCAATTTGGGGGAGTAATATCATTGATGCTATGATTAAGACGCGGAAAAGCTTGATGTGGGAATGGAAACAGGGAACACCTCGGGACCCAGGACTGATCCTTCTTTTGCAACGCTACTAAATGAATCGTAAATGTGTGGACCATTACGGCTTGCAAGAAGAATTGGTTTTATTGACCATCATCCTATCTCTGACTGTTTTAATTAATTTGATTTTACTTATCTGATTAAAATATTTATTACTGTTTTAACGCCCATGAATTCAAGATTACAACAAGCACGAATGCCTGCTTGTAAAAAGTCGATTGAAATTTGGCTGATATATCGTTCATAATTGATTTTTCAATATAATTCCGCAAAAGCTTAATGAATAACTTATCATTACTGGCATTCTTGTCGATTTTTATCCGCTACGGAAAGTAGCAGAACACATGAATAAATACGCCATAATCGATCAACCGAATACATTAAGCGGCGTCGGGACAATTAAATTTGTCATACTCCGCTTTCCATCTAACATATCAGCTTTCAATTTCCATCGAGATACGGCAAAGGTTTTCACCGCAGGAGCCTGTGTTGGTCGCGGTGGAATAAGCAAACTGCTGCGAATGAAGCACTTTGATATTGACTATGCACTCGTCATGAGAAACAATGAAGAATTATGAAATATAATTCGGTAAATTCCTCAGCTGCGGCGAACTCAGGGCAGATGAGGCTAGCGCAAGGGCGTCGAGATACACTAAAAATTCATAAAGTTCAAAATATGCAAAACTATTACCAAAGGTATAACAAAAAGTGTCAAAATAACTTCTGCTGGGTCTAATAATCCGATGGCACGACATGGTTACGTTCTTTAGCACTCGAGTTTCTTGCGCCCCTTTGCAAAGTGGAAGGAAAATAATCTATAATTTTATGTGTTGTGTCTCAAAAGTACTAAATGGGTACACGCTGTTGCTCATTCGACGTATTCTTTAAGCAACTTCTTATCGTTATTGCGAAGATCTCGAAGGGCTTCTATTGGTGTGGTGCTATTGTTGGCATGTGCCACGTCGCTCAAAACAGGTCTGTTCGATGTGCGATGCGCGCGTCATTGAAAAGCCCATTGTCAGGGTCTTTTTTGCTGAGAGAGGAGTGTTTCCTACTACTAGTCTCTCATTGTGCCTGTTTCATTCCTTGACATGTTGCATCGCTTCCCATCTTAATTACCAACAGATGTGATTTATTGTTGCTAGTACGACCTATGTGAGTTGGTCTTGAAGGAAAATATTTTGAGTTTCCAAGTTATTTTGGGCTCTGTTATAGTTAACTGAGTTTAGGTTGAGTAAAAGTTTGCGTTCGATAATATTTCGCGCGCCAAAATGATTGAATTTCTTTGCAAAGCTAGTAAAATCAGGAAATTCATGGCCTCCAGCAACCACATGGGGCAAGAAGCCTGAAAATATTTTCTCACGGTTCTCAGTTGTGATGAAACGTCACATAGAACTGTGTCGACTTTTTTTATATGATACACTGAGTTTTAACTTTCAGCAATTTATTAAACTCAATCATGGAAGTGTATACATTTTAGATGAAACAACAGAGTCGACATCTAACGTACTCTGATCCTCAGAACTGGTTCTATGGCTGAGAATTAAAGTGTCCGCCCGCATTTTCGCCCTAATTCTATGAGCTTTTTTGGCGCTAGGATTATAATAATATCCGGCCCGACATTTGCTCGCGTTAATCCCATTGCATCTATCAAAGGGTAGCAATACACCACTCAAAAGTGGGACGCTGTCTGAAAGTGTCATTCTTTTCTCTTGCGAGAAACGACTAATTCGACTGATTCACATTTCTATTGTTTTGAAGAATTTAATCGGCACCTCGGCCTTATTTGTACATCAGTGATAATTTTGTGATTGATGATCAGCGACCGATATTTTTCCCTGTGATGGCTCGCGACGATTTGATCTTGATTAAATCATTCTCCAGATATCACCCTGTCGGCTATCTAATCGTGTCTAGCGTTGTTGACCTGCCAGCTAATAACTTGTGTTCTTTGAACGTGAATGAAAGTATCGATTAAAAATATTTTATTGGCTAAAGCAGAGCTGTAACAGGGACGAGGAAATTCCTCGTGACTCCATTCCACCCCTCAGATTCTACGCCTTTGTAATTTCGTTTTCTCTCTGACTCATAAAGAGGGGTTGAACTTTAACCGAATGCGCTATGACAGTAGCGCTTTTCGCGAATGACTTGGTGGCTCTAGAGAGACCAAAAGTCAGTTGGAGTACTCAATTATGACTTTGACTGTCTTCATAACTCTTATGGTCGAAATTTGCTTTTACCTTGTCCCCGGTACAGCCCTTAAAGTTAGTGAAGTGATCTCATTTTCTACATATGCTTCAGTACAAACTAGAGAGTAGACTAAAAGCGGAACAACTTAATGATGTTTGATAAAAATGATAGCAGAGACAGAGAGCGCCTTGATTTTTACGTCATTCGCTTAGTCAAGCAGTGGTTTTACCGCATGACACAGGCCAAACTATGCGTCCAAAATGACATATTTCTTATCTTTGAACAAAGGACGGTCGAACTTTTGTCCTAAAGCGTACTTCTTGGCTAACCATCGCGCGGCGTGCAATAGGATAGCTGGCATTACTCTCACTTGAACAGTTTTCTTGGTTGCCTTGTTAACGTTGCTATGCAAGTCGCTAGCAATGCTAAGCTTACCACTACTATTGCAAAATTATCGCACCTCAGAGATCTTACTATTAAAGTACCGCGCGAGTTATGTAACTTAAAAACTCTGTATTCTTTACCGTATCATAACTGAGGGCAATGAGAAAATGCCTTCAAGTCTCCCGTTCCAAGTGTCACAAACTGCTGATATTTATCAAATTTGCTTCACTAAATTCAAAATTTTACTGCGGTGCTGAAAACATATATGCCATTTTTCGAAACAGAAAACGGCTCTGTGTGTGCCTGCAGCAGTATGATCTCACCAGGTTCTCGCGCCCTAGAGCCGCTCCGGCCCTGATCCGTCATTGTTTGCGCTGATTTATAAAGTTTTTTCATTACTCAGATTTCAACTGTATTCAAGAGCGCGTCCTGCTCCTGTACCTGCTAGAATGACGGATGTCGAAGAGATAACCTCTGAAGACAAGGAGATGATTGAAGAGCTGCGAAGTCGAGTCAGCGAAGACCTCAAAGGCATTCCGTTCTACTCCGACGACTATTCCTTA
>NIUQ01001244.1:0-33261 GCA_002796945.1 Plectus sambesii | reverse complement strand
AATATGCCACCGTTTTCGCAGAAATTTTATGTCACGCAGTCTAATTAAAAGCTTCTTTCCTTTAAAATTAACTGAGGTGAGCACTTTGTCCAGCGGCGAGACAAATCAGGAAATACCATACCGTTGCTAATGGCAATTAAATTCATTTCACATGACACCGCCATTCAGTAAGGAGACAAAAAGTTTTAATTAGACTGCGTGACAAACCATTTCTACGAAAATGGTGGCATATTGAGTAATTAATCAAAGCGCTATTTTAGAGTCTAAAATCCAATAAACATCAACTTATCTTTCGCGGAAATATCGCAGCTTTCGCCGTAAGATTGCAGTGTTCGCCGAAAGATATATGAATATCTGACAACTCCGAGGGGGCGGAGGCAAAGGCTATAAAAGAAGCCGATCACAACGAAAGAGACAGTAGCTGTGCGGTGCGCATTCATTTTCTTCCTCTAATTACTATATATCAAGTTTGGGTAGCATATGCTGGTGAACATAGTACTGCCTCTCTAAAGCTTTTCTTCCGTAAAGCGCGATAAAAATTTCCGAAATTTCACCAGTAGGATTTAAAGTTGATAAGTAATAAAAATACTGTATTTCATCCTCTCGCTCAACGCGTCTTCATCAGTAAGACATGGAAAATGGTCTTTTTTCTAAAAATAACAAAATTTTAAAGATAGTTTATTAACGGAGCAGAATTAATCATGTCTGTTGGAGCGCGTGATCATTATTTGAATCTCGCGGCTCTCCCGGATCCACGTTGTGTCCCGGTATCTCTCGTATTACCGTCTCTCTGCTGTATGTCTCGTTGTTCGCGCTCGCGCTTGTTCTCTCTGTTCTCTCGCAGTATTAGGCCAGACCTATTCCCACTGTCTCTTGTCGTTCGTTTCGCTATAAACTGACTGTTCCCTCTTCGCTCCGAACCGACATCTCACGTTAAAGCAATGCCAAAAATTCGAAAAGAGAGCTGTACAGCGACCACCGAATCGCGATCACTCTTATCTTTATTCTCTCTGAAATTATTCTGTTCCAGATCAACACGCGAAAAATAGTGGCACATGTTCCACTATTTGCGCGTGTGACTCTATTATTTCAACCCTCCTCTACCCTGTGTCACTATTTTAGCTAGTGCCATTATCTCCGAAAATACGTTAGGTTGAATGTCCCAAAAACATACTCTTTTTCTAACAAGCAAGTTTGCAAAGCGGAGCGATTCAGCAACTATGTAATTGCGTATTCGTTTAATGCGCCGATAATGATATCGCTAAAGCGGTGATCACAATGCAGCTGCGTTGCGACTACCACTGAACCCTCCTCCCAATAGCCTATCTTCATCTATATGCACAAGTTTTGCAAGCATGCAAATAACAATATTTGCTTTTAGCCTATGTTTACATACGCCTCGGTGGTTATACAGCAATAGTGGCAATTTGACAATCGAGTTCGTACTTCAGCAATGGATTACAGCGCTGCGTTCTTTCCGACTTACTCAATCCATCTCTTGAAAAGTGAGCATTTTTGCAAATTATCACAACCTTAGTATGATTTTAAACAAATCTTTCAGGAATATTGGCAGAGAATCCCTATGCGCTGCATCAATGGCTGCCCACTCTCTTAAAGGATCTCGAGGACACGGTGATCAATCTGAAAGGGAGAAAGGAGCAGATCTTCAACGACAAGCAGCAGTTCACGAATTTACAAAAGTTTTGTCAAATTGGCGAAAACAACGAGCGTACAGTCGCCACCAGCTTACAGCAGCTAACTCTTTCGTACGGCGTCATATTTTTACCCTAAAACGGCGAAATAAGGAAAATGAAGGAGATTGTAGTAATTGAAATATACTCTTCCATACTATTTCTCCTTTAACAAGGCTAATTTCCAATTCAAAAAAGACAGTTTTCAGGTAAAACCAATATGAAAAATGTCCTCTTTGAAATGGAAATGGAAAATTTATGGTAGCTCGAAATGACTATGAAAGAATGTTAACACTATAACTTCCTTAAGATATCTTCGCCCAGATTTCAACTTCATGCAGTATAATTAGGAAAACTTTCAGTTATACGTCTACATCCAAGGAAGTCTCTGATTTGGTCAGATACGTACATCTTCTACAAACTTCGCTTAATCAAGGCGTCTCTTATCAAACTTCGGAACCAACCATTCATCTGAAGCTTCGAGGCCTTTTGTCGAATCTCATTCATCTGTGGCGAGAACTGGTCGCAAAGCATGTTTTTGCATATACATACATGCTAATCTGAAGTAGCCGTGTTTTCAAAGTTTGTTCAGTCATTCCAAGCATTAGGGAACATCCTCTAGATTTTACTAACTGCTTGTGCCAACGCTCTTTGGTGGAGAGTCAATCACAAAATAAACTTTTATGATATGCAGCGTGCTAGTCTTGCACAGCCAGAAGTAATTCACGATGAATTCCAGATCTAGGGAGTAACCGGATTTCCCTTCGAATTACACAAATTATACGCATATGCTTGACTGTACAACTTCTATTGGGGTACTGTTTTATTTCTTACTTAAAAAGGGGCTGAAGGCTGTCTGTCATGCGCGGATGATTTAAGAATATAAAGTACTCGTTTTCAGCTAATTCGGATCTCTTTTCAGCTCATTGCTAGTTTCTGTGCAGCCTAGTCCAATAGTTCAAAAGGAAAAGTCGATTGAAACAGAAGTTCGGCTTCTTATTGATGCCGCCATTGCATCGCCAACGGTGCGTTGCCGAATAATAAGCGTTTGCGATGCCGACGCGCTGCAGTCAGGAAGAACAACGTGTGCACAATTGTAAGATACAGAACATCTCAGCTATCATTTTTAACACTTGGATTTTTAGACAATCAAAAGGCAGAATTGAAAATGATGAGACGCCGTTAATCGTTACAGACGGCGTACTGGTCAGTCAACAATACGGCAAAAAGGAAAAACATCTGGTTCACACCATTTTACTGCAATTTATTTCATATAAATTGATCATTTAGTTACTGAAACATATCGGGACTCTCAAGAAAACGAATACTGCAGAGCGCTCATTGGTGACAGAGCTCAAGTGCGTAATATTATACGAAGTCATACCATCCGACGATTTGTGCCGCGCGTTGTTAAGATATACGGATACAATCTGGGTGAGGATTGAGGTCTTTCATTGTTCTAATGTTCTAATACTCATTGTAATCATTATAATACTTTGGAAAGAAAATTTTAGGCCGTCTCGCTCCCAGTCGTACTGATTACACACGGCAAGCAAATGGCTGATGCGTTGAGCACAATCATTTGGGATCGCGCATTTGGAGACACGGTATTTCGATGAACACATCAGCAATGTCCTTTCTAATAAAGAATGTTGCTTAAGAAACAAGTTGATTGGTCAAGTCTCGCTGACCTGCTCAAGAAAACATTCGCTTATGTGACAGGGTCGGCAAAACGAACGCTTACTGACCAAGATTTACAATACCTTCGCGGAAAACTCAACAGCAATGGTTACACGTACAGCTATGCGCAGTTTGCTAAGGTAAACATTTGACTCGAAGCCAAGAGCCGATCAATAATCAAAGCTGCAGGCAGATGTAATGTTTAATTAGAATAAATCAATTTGTGCTAATAATAGTGTTTGATTGCGAAATTTTTTCAACTTTGCATCGAATGCATTACTACCAAATTTCGTTGTTATAATTTGCAGTTTCTGGGAATTTTTATTTTCGACTCTAAGCTGTGAACCAAATCAGGAAACTTATGCAATTTTTTATGCAATTTTGCTACTTAAAACTACTTACGACATTGTTCACAATAAAATGCAGCAACATTTTTAGGATAAAATTGATCCTGAAGGAAAGTTTACGTTTTGGACGTACTTCTATTCGATCTGCGATGTGATTGAGAAAAAGCTGCTTCAATATTGGGACAAAGGTAAGTTTTCAATTGAAACCAGTTCGCAAATTATCCTTTTTTACAGCGATATTGTGCAAGTTCGTTTGTATTTTTCAGGCTATATTATGGGATTCTCAAGCAAAGAAGATGCCTCGAGGAAGTTGAGCGAACTTGACAAACCGGCATTTCTTTTGCGCTTCAGCGACAGTCAGCTCGGCACTCTCGCCGTCATTTACATTAAAAGCCCTGCTACTGGGTCAGTAAAGTTGGCATCACACAGGGTTCTGAAGTGGACATGGGCGGTTCGGCGTATACAACGTATCCACTTTAAACTGGATATTTTCCATTCAGTGTTTAACAGTTTAATGCTTTTACGACAGATAGTTAGGAGTGAATTATTATTTTAAAAAGTAGAGTTTCAACTGGTACATTCGCAGGATCTCAGCGGTTGACGTCGCTTATTTACTATTTAATCCGATAGCTTTGTTCAACTTTGGCGCGGGCTTACTTAGTTATTGCGTATCATTCAGCACCGTAAATCACCCATATATTTAGCGTGACACACTTTCTGCTTCCTGCAGTGCAACCTGAAAAGACATATACAGTCGTCGCGCTGCTGCGGGAATTCAAGCACTTGCAATATATTCGGTAAGCTAGATTATCAGAACTGTAGCAGGAAGGGGGAAAATCAATTTTTGAGAAGGAAGCATAGGTATATTTGGGATGGCAATTTGATGGCAGAAGCAGTGTCGGTGCGCTCATCGTCTGAGACACCCCTATGCCTTTTTTCGTGAATGGCAATGTTCGTGCTGTCGTTTTTCACAATAGTTACGGGAGCATTGAGTAAGCATTAATTTAACTACCTATTTGTCTTTCACTCTTATTTATTCCCTACACGTTTCGCACAATAAGTGATAAAATAGCTTGTTTAGCTTCAAATCTCACTCCTATGACAGGGAGACAGCGGTTTAGGACGATAACCTCATGGACACGGAGATGAGAACTGGGAGATTTTCCATCACAGTCCTCTAGATTGCGCTTCGTTAGTGTCGCATTTGTAAACAAATTCTGTAAGATTTTCATACTTCATCGCTTTCAGATATCTCTGTAAAGAGAATAACGAGCCAATCGATAAGGGTCGATTCTTCGATGACAAAGACCTTGTGGCTGACGATACAGCTGAGAATAAGAAAGTTGGAGGTTATCGCAAAGTCCGTTTGGCCATTACATTCGATGACAATGACGAAGGTGAAGTGGAGTCGGTGATCGACGGGCGACGGACTACGGGCGAGCAAGAAATAGCCTCGCCCATAGGCAGTTTAGATCAAGCATCTTCAAACCACTGTTCGTGTGCATGGTCAAGTCATTTTTACAGTTCAACAAATTCGACAGCCTCTCAACTGTCAACATCCGAGAACAGTCCAGATTTCTACGATAGTTTAGAAACGCCAACTCTCAGTCAACATGACTTCAGATTCTCACAGTCCGCGTAAGTTTTGCGACCAAATTTTCTAATTTCGAGTCAGTTAAAGGCTGATATCAAAGTGCACAGACATTCACAAACGTTTAGATCGGGAAACGCGCCGCAGCTCTCTACAGCGCCGCAGCCCTTAACGATACTGCCAGCTTTCTCTAACTTCAGCGATCAGTATACCTACCAGCCGACTTACACACCACAAACTCATTGCTCTCACGTTTGTGCACCTGAGCAGCAGATCCAAGACGATACAACGAACGTTATCATAAATGATAGCGAGCTAGATGAGATAATTAAGGATCTGACCAAGAGCGAGTTATTTTGTGAATGTAATGAAGGAAGAAAATGAATAGAAACGCGAGTCTTTTTCATGAAGCTGTTGTAATTGCAACCGTTACAGTTAAAAACTGCGGGAAATGGTGTGATTGATCGATAGTGACGTTCACATGGAAAAATTCGTCGCGCTCACTTCACAACTGACAGATCATTGCACCTTCCGCAGTTGTTATGATTACAGTTGTAATTACTATAGTTTTATAAAACTGGCTCTTGAAAAGCGTTGCATCGGGCAATATTAGTGTATTCTAGTTTTTAGCTGCTTATTTTTGTAGTTTTCTGTCCAAGTGCGTAATTTGACGTTTACTCGAGTTCAGTTCATCTCAATATACTACATATTTTTGAAAGATATCCGTTGTGTAAGTGAATCAGTGAGTAGAAGAAATAAAAATTGTTCGTTGAACAATTCCACAAACAACTGATATAGCGTGTTCATAAAGTAACGATAGGATCTGTTTTTTGAATAACCTGGCCCAAATAAGTCAACTGAGCTGAAAATCTGCGTAGATAATCGAGAGAAGATGAGGATTTTTTGAAAAAAGAATTTTAGAAGTATTTAATTACCTGTTAGTCTTATCGCTGCATCAAAAGTACTCCAAGGCCCTACTATACTGTTACTAAAAAAGTATTCTTTAGTTCTTACGTGATTTCATCTTTGAGTCAGCCTCATTGACATGGTTGGGCCAATAGTTCTGCTATACTTGTTGACACCTTTGACTCTCGGGCCTTCATAATTCAGAGAAGATTGCGCGTGGAAGGGAAGTAAGTTGGCTACTTCGGTCTGGTTAACATCGCACTGACTACGCATTGGCAAAATTATTCTTGAAAAGAAGGAGAATACTGTAATGATGCTTGCACGTTGCTATGTTTTGCGTTTATTCATTGAGAACATTGTTATGTGTTCTACAATCTATTCGACTATCATTTTTTAGCAGTTCCTTGGATACAAAATGTCACTGAATGATAGACGGACGAAATTTGGTCGGTATCACCCAAGCGATGACGCACTGAGAACGACTAAGAGATCGAAAGAGAGCTATTGTAAGAGCGCCACTATTCTTTCTGCAGTTACTAAGGCTAAAATTTTCATAAAGAAATCAGAGATTCAAATGAAATAAAGCCGTGCCGTGCATCAAGATCAAATCCCGAAATAAGATCGCTACAGCACTCAATAGTGAAGAACAAAAAGAATCACGGGACGAGGTAACAGATTTTGTAGGATCCTCAGTAGCGTGGGTTGGCCTGCTCGAATGGGGCGACGGTGCGTCGCTCCCATGCTAAATAAAAATTTCTTAGACAAGAAAACCCGGATATAAGAGCAGGCTTAGAAAATTGAAAAGTAGCTCTTATATCCGTGTCTCTTATATCCGGGTTCTACTGTATTAACAATTTAGCAGCGCTGGCAATATATCGATTTTAAACTTTCTGCCAGATTTGGCAGATAATTTTTCAAAATTCTGACGTCATTTTTGAAAGTTTGGACCACACCATTCGTGAATAAAATTTCAGCGAAATATTAAATTCTTCTGCAAACTGTGACGAAACATTAGAAGAAGCTTGACGCTAGAAAAGAGTTTGTACTAATATGTCATGTAAGAATGTGGTATGCAAGTTGAAAGTAACAGTTGGAACATACTTTGAGCATGAAGCAACGAATTAGTAACTTTCTCGCACCAAACGAGTGCCCATATTGCTTCCCTCATTTTTTTCTGTCGAAAGACGTAAAGAACGACGTTGATGATGGTGCTGAAGCGAGAAATTATGCCGAGTATCGCCTGCGGTATGTCGACATTCAACCACTTGTACACGGTGATGATGGTGAACTTAAATTATTGAATATAGGCTAATGTTAGATTGACATTTAAAGTTTCGCAGCAGATATTACCAGCGACGTGCAATACTGTAATGTCATTCAACTGAATACTGCTGAAATCTTATAATAGAGCAGTTATAGACTCACTTAGATACTGAATCTATGCCTCCACCTGGTCACTTGTTCAAAGAGTAGAATTTAATGTTAGTATCCCTGCTAATAGTATGCAGATAGATACTGCATTACAACGATGATGTGGAGGTATCAATACTATATCGAAATTTCCTGCTACTGTTATACTTGAAGGAGATCGGGCATGGCTTCTAACCAGAGAAAAGTATCAAGTGGAATTGGGCCAATAATTCAATTACACGTTGAATATTAATGGAAACCGAAGTTGAATTATTACATAAATTATTAAAAAAATGTTAGCAATTGATAAACTGTCCAATTTATTCAATGTGAATAAAGTGATAACTGAAACTTTTGTCGCCACAAACGACAGAGCGGGTATTGGGGTATTTGGTGGTTCAGTGGTATATATTGGGTTTGCTTGGTGAGGATGAGGAGACGGATCTTTTCTTCGTTTTATTACAATAACTCCTTACAGACTTACACAAGCAAACTATTCACAATGATCCAACTAACAATAATCCCACAACGGTAGCCACAGNCCACAAACGACAGAGCGGGTATTGGGGTATTTGGTGGTTCAGTGGTATATATTGGGTTTGCTTGGTGAGGATGAGGAGACGGATCTTTTCTTCGTTTTATTACAATAACTCCTTACAGACTTACACAAGCAAACTATTCACAATGATCCAACTAACAATAATCCCACAACGGTAGCCACAGTCCGCATGGTAGTACGTAGAAGGGATGCTAAATGTTTTCAGTGAGAAGTATATATAGTGTTCTCGCCACGTGTGAGGATCAAAATAAGAGAGACTGTTTCTAAGCATCCCTTGGCTTCCCTACGCACAGTTGGCAAAAAGGTCTTAGATTTTGATGAAATTTGTTAATGTGGGGTAATTCAGGTCGAGAATTCCGAAAAACGCATCAGAATTTTTCGAAAATATTATTCGTGTCGAGATATGGCGGGAAATATAAACGTGATCAGGAGACTACAGCAGCGACATCAAATTCCTTGTTTCTATATACCATTCGATAGGAAATAAGGAGAGGAATCTGAAACTAACCAGAATTTTAAAATTGGTGCAGAACTAAGAAAGTTATGCTTGAAATAATAGATCCCATTTTTTTGCTTATCGGTTTTTCGAATTTTCCGGCAAGAACTTGGTCGGCTTTCATAATCGAAAGTTACCCTAGGATTATTCCCCTAATTGCGGGCTATCCAATGGTGCCATAAAAATTAAGATTCATGTGCTGGAACAGTGTTCTATTTCAGCTCAAAGTTGACCATATCTGCAGTTATGTTAATTCGTTTGCGCGGAAGGAATCCCGAATGTAGTCCGAAGTCTGCGCATGTTCAATTCGAGTTTCTTTCCCATTTTTGGTTCAAACCCTTTCAAATCAGCGCGCGTACAGTTACTCTACTTTTCTACCATGAACTATTAGCTATCTAGGGGTGTGCTTGCATAGAGAGAGTAATTCAGCTGACATTAATTCGGTTGTACATACGCAGGTGGACAATTGAAAACTANCGAATGTAGTCCGAAGTCTGCGCATGTTCAATTCGAGTTTCTTTCCCATTTTTGGTTCAAACCCTTTCAAATCAGCGCGCGTACAGTTACTCTACTTTTCTACCATGAACTATTAGCTATCTAGGGGTGTGCTTGCATAGAGAGAGTAATTCAGCTGACATTAATTCGGTTGTACATACGCAGGTGGACAATTGAAAACTACGGCAAGAACGAATTACTGTAACTGCAGATATGGTCACCTTTGGGCTGAAATAGGACATTGTTCCAGCACATGAATTGTAATTTTTATGACACCGTTGGATAGCCCAGAGTTAGGGGAGTAATCCTAGGGTAAATTTCGATTATGTAAGCCGACCAAGTTCTTGCCGAAAAATTCGAAAAACAGACAAGCGAAAAAATGAGATCTGGTCTCTCAAGCATAACTTTCTTAATTTTTCACCCATTTCAAAATTCTGGTCAGTTTCAGATTCCTCTCTTCATTTTCTTTCAAATGGTATACAGAAACAAGGATTTTAATTTTGTTGCTATAGTTTCCTGATCACGTTTAAATTTCCCACCATATCTCGACACGAAAATATTTTCGAAAAATTCTGATGCTTTTTTCGGAAATTCCGACCTAAATTATCACAGAATGTAAAGCTTCATCAAAATCTGAGACCTTTTTGCAAACTGTGCCAAGGAAAGCTCGATATAGCTCGTTGCTTAGAAAAAGTCTCTTAAACCTTTGCTTTTCTCTATTATAAAACTTCTCTCAAAGTCTCAATTTGATGCGTAACTAAACGGATAAAAATGTTCGAATTTTCTCGTGAATCCTCTCTATCCTCGATACAATCCACAACAGTGCGATCGCAACTGTCCTAAAATTTTTGTGAAACCGAATATTGCAAAGTTGTGAATGCAACTTTTTTGAACTGAGAACTGCTCTTGCAATCGTAACAGTTAGTTAAAAATTGGTCCATTTGGGAACTGTGCCACAATTTTTCAAGCTCAAAATCAGACGTTATCGAAATGATTCATATTATCAATGATCAACATGTGAACTAGTGGAAATTTCTTAAACATACTTCGCAATCATTTTCCCAAACATCTTCAAAATGGGAACAACATTCCAATCTGCGCGAGTGATGCGACTCATTGACGCTATTGTATGAATTGCGGAAGAAATTATCGAGTTTTTCCGAGAAACAACCTTGAGGCGCTTTTTTTGTTTGGGCACTTTTGACGAATCCCACCAAAATCCAAAAAGCGCCCCGGGGCGCTTTTTAAATTTTAGGAAAACTGCCCTACTTGGCATTCATAAACTCCATAAATGTATTTTCCTTCATTTATCGAGTAAACCAGCGTAGGATTAGGTCGATATGCGGAACAACTAAGTAACGAAGCGGAGACAAACGGCAAACTGATTTAGTTAATTGCGATTTGTACCTGAAGTCGTACTGAATGTGTTAAGAGTTTACTTACAAAGGTGAATTTTAAACGTTAATTGTGAATCCAAATGAGCGGGTCGATTGGTGGAGCGGGTCGATTGGTGTAGTGGTCTAAAACCATCACTAATCACTCACCAGTCTCGAGGACGCGGGTTCGATTCCCGCTGAGGGCGGCCCCTCACCTAACCAAGGTGCTGATCCCTCCGTGGGTCGGGGAATTGGTAGCAGCTATGCTGCGTACATACCGGCGACAGGCCCTCGCGACAGGCCGGCCGATGTTCTACTCGTCGCATCAACCATGGCCCGATGTCGCATCGCGATAACGGGCCAGAGTAGCGGACCCCGCCACCCTGCGGGACGACCGCTAAGCGGACACCGCGAATAGCGGTACAAACGCTGAAGAAAAAAAAAATGTGAATCCAAATAAGCGCCCTCAGGGCGCTTGTTCTAAAGCCCAAAAACCGCCCCCGGGGTGTTTGTTTGGGGGAGGGGGCTGTTTCTCAGAAAAATCCTGTCTCTGATTTGGAAAGCGTCTGTGAGCATTTAGTCGACTCGATGCCACATTGTTGTCAAGCTATTTTAGATGTTAAAGGGTACCCGATGAAATACTGAACTTCTCTTATTGTTATTTACTGCTACAGTTGATCATTCTTCCACAAAACTTGGTTTTAATAAAATTTTTCCATTGTTTTGTTGCACCAGTTTTTATACGTGTTTAAAAAATTAAAAATACATTACTTTAAAGCAAGTAAATCAACCAGATCTTTTCACCAACAGATAGCCCGTATCAAAATGTACTAGGGAACGTGAAAGAAGATAATCCTCTGCTTGAAAATACCCAGTACTGGAAGGGAAGGTAAAATTTCACCGCATGTTTCCATACTTTTGTTGAGCACTGTATGTCGATCAAAGATGTCTATTGTTCTTATCCCATGCCATTCACAGCTTGACACGATTGACATTTGTAACGAGCTCATTTGAATCGTCTATTGTGCGCCTTTTGGCGGGCGAGCTAATGTTCGCTTGGATATAAGCTGGCAACGCTTTATTCGCTACCATATACTCTTACGTTGCTCGTTACTGCAAAACTTTCATGTCCCTGCGTTGTTTTTCGTCATTCCATCTCTTATTTGTGCGTGGGGACCTCATTTTGCCCCAGCCGTTATGCCTTATCTTGTGCCATGTATACTGCGTTGCGACAATTTTCCCTCTCTTACCATTGCCTATTGGGTCGCTGTCATTCTCATCGGCGAATTAATTTTTAACTTTCAAGAAACGCACGGTAAAGGTATCCACCTCGCAGTACACAGTTCCCAATTAGACGACTGCCAGCGCCTAAATCATTCCTCCCTGGCATGCAACCTCTACTGCCACCTATTGCTTTTGTTAAAACTAGCACCCTATTACGTGCTCTGAGATGACAGCTAACGTTACTTTGCCATGAAAATTTCCGCGTGATCTATCAGATACGACCATGGCACTATGGTTAGTAAATTAATCGATTATGATGGTTCTTTTGTGACTTCTTTGCTCAAATGCTTCCTCTATAACCCTCTGCTTAGATGCAAGATTACCACCGGGTTTTCACTGGGCCTATATAGGACTCGCATTCCCCCAGAGCCACTCTCGATTTACAGCCCATGCCGTGTGCTTTATTTATTCCACAGCATACATATCTGTTAAGCAAATGTAGCGCAGGTATAGCACGCTACAATGAGTGGTTATACTTATACTCACAACACCCTATTTATAATAGAAAAGCACTTTTTTAAGATCTTCATTAAAAAAATAGGACAGTGATACAAAAACTATTAAGCCTTAAGTTCATATTAATCGCTTGAAAAAGTTAACAACACCTAACCTCTTCTTAGAGCTTATTTTAAGCTTTCCGTGCGCATCTGCATCGACTTGTTCTACTGATTTCCTGTGCCATTTGACAGCGTCTTCATGAGATTGAGGCACACCTCGTCCATTCTCACACATCAAACCAAGGTTATTTTGGCCAGCTGAACTTCCTTGTTCTGCGGCTTTTCTATACCACTTGACCGCATCTATATCAGATTGAATAACACTTAAACCAATATAATGCATCCATCCTAGGTTATTTTGAGCATCTACATTTCCTTGCTCAGCAGCTTTTATAAACCATTTCACAGCTTTTCCCTTTGCCCGACACACACCTCGCCCATAATCAGAGATAAATCTGAGATTAAATTGCGCGTTTGCATCTCCTTGCTCAGAGGCTTTTGTGTACCATTTGATAGCTTCCTCATCTGATTGAGGAACACCTAATCCAATCAAGTTCATGAACCCAAGATTAACTTGGGCGCCCACATGCCCATGTTCAGCGGCTTTTGTATACCATTTGGCAGCTTCTTGCACTGATTGCGGAACACCTCGCCCATTCAAATACATGAAACCGAGATTATCTTGAGCACATGACTGTTCTTGTTCAGCGGATTGCATGTACCAAGTGACAGCATCCCTGTCTGATTGAGGAACACCGCGCCCAATCTGATACATCCATCCAAGGCTAAATTGCGCTCTTCCATCTCCTTGTTCAGCGGCTTTTGTAAACCATCTGACAGCTTCCTCATCAGATTGAGGCACACCTTGCCCCTTTGAATACATATTTCCCAGGTTAAATTGCGCCTCTGCATCTCCTTGTTCTGCCGCTTTTCTGTACCATTTGACAGCTTCTTCGTATGATTGAGGCACACCTTGCCCCTTTGAACACATTAATCCAAGGTTAAATTGCATATCTGCATCTCCTTGCTCTGCTGCATTTCTGTACCACTTAGCAGCTTCTTCATCTGATTGAGGCACGCCTAGCCCATTATCATACATCCATCCAAGGCTAAATTGCGCGCTTGCATCTCCTTGTTCTGCTGCTTTTCTGTACCACTTAGCAGCTTCTTCATCTGATTGAGGCACACCTTTCCCATTATCATACATCAATCCCAAGTTCCATTGTGCATCTGCATATCCTTGTTCTGCTGATTTTCTCCACCATTTGACAGCTTCATCATTTGATTGAGGCACACCTCGTCCAGTTGAATAATTAAAACCTAAATCGTTTTGCGCAGTTGCATATCCTTGTTCTGCTGATTTACTGTACCATTTCACAGCTTCTTCATCTGATTGAATAATGAATATGCCATATTCATATATTAATCCCATCACATATTGTGCAAAGGCATCTCCTTGGTTAGCATCATTTTGAATTAATTTTATTGCTTCTTCTTGTGATTGGGGCAATTTTTTATTATATTTGCTGCTCAAATGAGATATATCGTTTAACGAATGCATTGTAAAGATGTAATTCTGTTGAAGTTTTTGAGATTTGTGCAACATGAATGGTTTAGTCCGTTTTATTAGCTGAGAATATTTGTCTTTTCGCGACCGATTGATGTTTTTATTGTGTGAGTAGATCATATCAAGAAATTTTTGTATTTTTGCTTGTATTATTCCATACCCCATGTAACTTCCAATGTGAAAAACATACCAACAGAAGTGTTCTGTTGGCTCTTCATTGGAAAAGAAGAAAGTTAGTGCTATAATAAATTCTTGAACGGTTCTGTGCAGAAATGAAAATTCAGATTTCTTGCGATACGAAGCGTCTCTTATGACTTCCTTTCTTAAGAATCCAACTTCTTGTACAATTTCCTTTATTTGAAATTTACTTAAATCTGTTTCTGTAAACGCTGTCTTAAATATGTCTTGCATGGCCATTTTTCCAAGCAGGTGCAGTTGAGGAAAATGGTGATAATTGTTTTCTATTACGTCGAACTTGTCACTTTCATTGTGCTCAAAGCCAAAAAGATAGGGAACATCTTGGTTGGGATTACTTTTTTGATATCTGTCCAACATCCACCAAATGATGTTCATGTAAAGTTCAACTTCAGTGCCATCAATTATTTTCTTGTGTAAGAGGCAAATAAAGGTCAGCATTAAGGGTGATTCTGAAAGCCTTTGTAAGTTTTTATTAGTGTTTAAGAGATGAGCTACAGCTGTTGTGCTTCCTGATGATTCTGTATCATTTTTTACCTTGAAATGTTTTGATAGATAGTCTTGTCTTTGTGATTCCGTTGTAAATCCAATGATATCGGCGAAAATAAAGCGTCCTTGATTGCGAAGCTTTGACAAATATCCTTTTCGTGAAGTTAGAAGAACATTGAACGGTAAAGGTCTGCTTATTGTGCTTGAAAAGAAATCGCTTAATTCTTGGCATTGTTTCTCCAAAGAGGATTCATCATATCCATCTAACTGTACTAAAATCTTGTGCTCTTTGCAGCATTTAATGTCATTTATGAAATGGTAGAATATTTCGTAGTCCTTTTCATCAAGATAGCCTTTCATGTAATGCATTGCCAACTCCTTAATGTCTTTGAACTCATATTCGCGTAGTTTACGAAATTCTATGTATAAAACAAGATCATAGTCACTCAATCGTGACTGCGTCCATTCGTACGCAAGTCGGTGCATAAGTGAGGATTTTCCTACACCTGGATCTCCTTCAATAATCAGCATGTCCGCTTTGGCAAATGCTTTTTTTAGCAAACCGGCGTAATCTTTTGTTACTAGTGAATCGCCTTCTAATTTGAGAGTCAAATTAACCCATTTTTCTTCAATATCAAAGAAGAATGGCAGTGAAAAGGGAATGACTTTCCGATAGCTCTCCGAATACATTTCTCGCAATGACCTTTGGATCCTGAAAGGTTAATGCTACATCTTATGGTGTAAAAGTTCAATATCATTAAATTAATAATTTGCTTCATAAGTGTACGGTATAACGGGTTTATTTCCTCACTTTTTGAGGTATGCTGCCTATCATAGTTAGCTGCTGATGGATGACTGACAGTGGTATATATCTTGTGTAGGAGGAAGTTGTATCATTCTTCAGCTTATCCCCAGTGGAATTCTTATCATTCCCATGATACCACTGCGATTAGAGCTGCGACTAAGAGTGGTATCACTGACAAGGAAAACAATGAAGACAGCTTTAATAAATATTTCCCCGTTAATTTGACTTCAGATTTTTACTTATCCAGTTTTCTTTGTACTGTAAAGAATATTTTACGAAAATTTGAACAGTGTTTCAATTCTATAAAAAAGGAGAATTGTTTAAAGCCCAACAGGTCTGGATTATGTAGACTTACACCAACTAATTAGATCAAGCTGCGCTAAAAACACCGACAAGTATAGTATGCCAAAATTTTGATAGATGAGGACATCAATCATGAAGCGCAGAAACCATTGTCATGTGTAAAATAACTGGCCGTGTTAGCCATAAAAGTGCTTGCATGTTTTTGCTGCTAGGCTCTTTACTGAGCGCACTTAATAGCGCGGAATTCGAAATCCCGTCTCTAGGATACTATAATCAGGTCTTGTGAGGAAATTTTATTGGTCCCATGGCCCTTGCGTCCCCGACGCTAACTCATCAAAAATCCAGGAATGACCTGATGGCTAAAGAAAGAAAATGTGCTCTCAGAAGTTTTTCATATTACCCGCGAGAGGATGCTGCGATAGTATTCTTGTGTACAAAGCGTGAATACTGTATATTGGACCAAGATGGAAGCGGTACAGGCTGGCTACGGTACCATTACTGTTTACAACCTTGATTCAACTGGATCTGGCAAAATTCTGTATCGAAAATGTGTATCCCAACTGTTAGCAGCCCTTTATGTTTGTAAGACAGAATTTTAGTCAAAATAAGTTATCGAGCACTTTTGGTGAATGATTAATTCAATCTCAAATATATTAACAAATCTCTTACGAAATTGCCGTCGATGAAATCAATGGTAATCCTTCTGGCTTGTTTTTATTTGGTTCCTCTAACCCGTCAGCGTCTTCAATGCGTAATGCTAGCTAAAATTGTCTTTAACGTAGCATAATTTTTACACTCTAACAATCGTAGTTCGACATAAGATGACGAAAAATGGACCAATTCTAAAGATTTAAAAAGGAAACTTAAGTTAGAAGTAGCTCTATAAGATGCAGCAAACTGAATTAAAACTGTTTGCGTTTTCGCGGTGTTATAAGGAATCGAACTTGTTAAGAGACTTTTGAAATACCCAGTAAATGACTTCACATCAAATGTATGAGAAGCAACTTCTCTCTGATATCAGTGACTAAGAAATGGAAGTCTTCGGACATTTAATCACAACACTCGACAAAGAAAAATAGCACAAAATAAACATACAGGCGGACAGGCTTCCTTCAGATTCATAAAGATGTTCCGTTTGCATTGGTTCAACGGCGGTCGTAAGTAGGGATTGAGATTGCAGAGTAACTTCATTAACTCATATCTGTGTGAACTAACTCTATATTTATAAAAGTGCATTAGTAATACCGCTCTGTTCGATCATTGGACGCGAGATCGCTTCAAACAGTGAACATATACAATGAACCGGGATATAAGAGAATACAAGAGAATGCCAAAGATGATCTTATATCCAGGTTTCTCTTAAGTTATAGTTCCTTTTATTCACTTCTACGGTTGCGGGTTAATAATTATTATAGATCACATGACAAAAGAAGAAGACTAATCGTTTTCAGCTTTGCAGGCAAAATCGCTTCTTTTTAAGCATTTTAAGTTGAAATTTAGTACAGTCGAACCCGCATCATTGCACCCCGGATCATTGCACGACCCGCATTATTGTAGCTTTCTGCTGGCTACCGATTTTTTCCCCTATGTTTTGCATTGTATGCGAACCCGCATCATTGCAGCTGCCAGCATATGACACGCGTGTAGGTCGAAGGTCATGAGGATCGCATGAATAGGATACACGGCATCACAGAGAGATGTCAATTATATTCCCTCATCGCAAAAACAGACCTTTCTCGCATGACAAAAATGTCAGTTAGCGAACGAAGGGCAGATTTTTGCTTCAAAGTTTGCTCACTAACAGCGAAATTTTGGGTGCTTAAAATGTTCTACGCGTTGCCGTGGAAATGGAGGGAAGAAATTTTGATAGGTTCTATACTATTGAAGAGAAAGTTTGACATAACTCAAACAAAAATGATAAAAATGTTACAATTCGTTTCTTAAAACTGAATTAGTGCATCGCAGTTTGTTTACACTAAAAACTTTTTATCATTTAATTGTCCAGTTTCGTGTATTTACCTCTTAACATTTGCTTGCATGTTGATTGAATTGCGCATATATGACATGAAAAATTCCCACCCATAAACACATAAATGTTATATTAACATTAAAATTCGCCGATATAATAATGTGGCAGCATTGCTGTACCCAGATAACTACAACTTGAGAGATTAGATAGCTGCAGGACCCGGCTATATGGAGAACCCGCATCATTGCAGCTTTAGGCCCAAATTAGTAGCGGGACCCGGTTTATTGCACGACCCGCATTATTGCAGCTTTTGGCTGGTTCCCGCGAAGCTGCAATGATGCGGGTTCGACTGTACCTGAAGCCAGAAAGTTGGTTATAAACGTACCAGCAAACCAAATCTTATGAATTTCTTAACGTTGCAAGCTGAACATTCTCTAATGTTGTAGTTTAACTGTTTATAGGCATTGCCAAACAACTTTAGTTGCATACTTTGTGCAACACCGTCTCATTAAAGCAATTTTGCACGATGGGTTTAATGCAAAAATTTGGTCTCCTCAACCAACAAAAACAAGTAGTGGACAAAGTTGATATCTTTTATACAAGGTGTCCCAAAAATATATCCTTGAACCTCCTAACTCGAAGAGGTAACGCCCAAAGGCGAAACTTGGATCAGAAATGTCCCCTGGGGCGAGCTTGAAGTGGACAGAGTTCCAGCCAGAAAGACGCTGCAGGACTCGGGCGGCAATTCAAAATATGCTCCAATTCGCCTTACACTTCGGGGCCTGTTTGAGACCTTGTTGTTTTTTGTTCAAGAAGATATTCGCCTAAATGATGATTTTCTTCCGATAGGGGAATTCCACCCAAACTTTTTACAAAAACAAACTTGAAAATCCATCAAGAACTGAAAAAATGGTATGGATGGAATGATATGAATTGTAAAATGTCATGGTGAAATGCTTTTCGAAAAAGCATCATGGAACCCATCAAAAGTGTTCACAATGGGGAAAGTGGATACTTTTCTGAAAGTTCAACTTCAGGGCTACAACCTGCAATAAAAATTAGCGCGATTCAAGATTATGAAATTTTTGACCTTGAGACCACCCACAGTGCAAAAATTGCGAAAATTAATTTCACTCATGAAAATGATTTCTTTCAACGATTGATGAGCTCAAACAACAACAAAAGAGCGAAGAAAACCTTCCGTGATTGATTTAAGTTTTTCGAAATCCTCAAAATTAGTGACATCATGCATGTGACGTGATCACATCCAGGTTTGATTCCCAACCCGTTTTAAACTTGGTTTCAAGTTTTGCTTTCCTTGTTTTTATTGTTTTAGTTCATTAGACGTTGAAAAATTGATTTTTAAAGAAGAAATTCAATTTTCACAATCTTTGCATCGTGGGTTGTCTCAAGGTAAAACTATCATGATCTCAAATCAGGCTAATTTTTGTTGCAGGTTGTAGCCCTAAAGTTGAACTCTCAGAATAGTTTCCACTTTCCTAATTTTGAACACTCCTGGGCCCTATTTCACGAACGCTCAGAATCGGAATTCTGTGATTAGTCGGCCGAGTGTCATACTGTTGATACCAGGTGATATATGGCTGATGTGCGCTACTCAGCCAAATTATCACAGATTTCCGATTCTGAGCTTTCGTGAAATAGAGCCCTGAAGGGTTCCATGATGCTTTTTCGAAGAGCGTTTCACCATGAAATTTTTCATTCATATCATTCCATCCATACCATTTTTTCATTGCTTGATGGGTTTTCAAGTTTGTTCTTGCAAAACATTTGGCTAGGAACTCCTCTATCGGAAGAGCGCAAGAACTTGGCAAAATACTTCTTGAACAAAAAATTATAGGGTCTCAAACAGGACCCTAGGTATAAGGCGATTTGGAGCATATTTTGAATTGCCGCTCGGGTCCCGTAGCGACTTTCTGATTGAAACTTTGCCCACTTCAAGGCCCCCCAGGAGACATCTCTGGTACAAGTTTCGCTTTTGGGCGTAACGTCTTCGAGTCTAGAAACCCAAACGTGGTTTTTTCACCCTGTATATCTACATATTATAATTTCTATAGATTAAGACTTACATTTCTGTTGGAGCGAATGGTGGCTTTTGCATACGCTTGCCTTTCTTTGCGACGACATTTACTTCCTCCTCCTCAACTTTTTTAACTAAAGTGAACTGCTCGTGCGGCGTTCCTCCAAGAGTAAAAAGTTCCCAGAGCAGAATGCCGAAAGTATAAAGATCCGATTCGATTGGTACATTTTTATCAACAAAAACTTCTGGAGCAGTCCAGTTGACTGGTAAAGGGGGATTTTGAACTATCCGGTACGATCCGCTTATGGTTTTCCTCGACAAGCCAAAGTCGCCAATTTTCACGATGTAATCAGATGTGAGAAAGATGTTTCGAAGCGCCAGATCTCGATGCACTATCTGACAGGGATTATTACTACATCTGTTACTTCAAACCACAATCAAAATAATCACCTCTTTACTGTGCAAAAATTCCATCCCATTTGCAATTTGATAAGCAAAGAGAAGCAAGTCGCTTGTAGTCAAAATATTATCAGCTCTCCTTTGCTCATAAAGCGATGCCCAATTTTCATTCATCTCTGGCTAAAATTTTTATGACTTATGATTCTTACCGCGAATTTTCACTTAGGCTTATCTTTTTTATCATATATGCGGATGAATAAGCGTTTTTGAAGTATAATAATTACAGATTTTGTGCTCGAAACAAAGCAGAGTGAAGGGGGAAAACGATTTTAACAAGACAATTCTTTAAGTTTTCCGCAATAATACTGTAGGGGTAGAAATATTGGGTGGTACTTAATTTGGGTGACTGGTTCGTTCGACCAATTGGGTGGTACTTAATTTGGGTGACTGATCGGTCTGACTCAGTGATAATTGAAAGACATTGATGACTGGACTGTATTGGGTGGTATTTAATTTGGGTGGTCGGCTAGACCACCCAATTCACCCAAATTAAGTACCACCCAATAATTAATCCCCTACAGTACGCTACACGATCCTCGTTACTTTGATTAAACGTTCGTTTATGCAATTAACTATTAGTATAATTTGAAAATTCGATTTCAGATAATATGGATTCCTTTCTTCACTTTAACGTTAATTACGATGGTATATAAGCAATCATTATTCTTTATTCCAAAAAAACAACCACCTTGTAGACTGTCCGTCTCTTTTTCTCCGAATACCGCATTATTTTGTTGACGAAATTGCCTTTCCTTGAATTTAAGAATTTGTCTAGGCTACCAAAAGAGCAATATTCCGAGACCAAGCTCGGCAGATTGCCGTTTTTCATCGTTCCAATCAATTTCAAAATATTTTCATGATATCCCATTGTAGACATAATCTTTATTTCTTCAGATATTGCTTCTTGCAACCGATGTAACGTTTGTGAATAGACTTTTTGCAGCTGTTCCCATATTTTTGGATGAGTTTCCTTCATCTCGAGCAACATTTGTGCATAAGCCTCTTGCAACTGTTGCCATATTTGTGGATGGGTTTGTTGTAATTGTTGCCACATTTGTGGATCGGATTCTTGCAGCTCTTGCCATAATGGTGGATGGCTTTCTTTTAACTGTTGCAATATTTGAGAATAAGCTTCTTGCAGCTGTTTCCACATTTTTGGATCGGCTTGTTGCAGCTGCTGCCATATTTGTGGATAGGATTCTTGCCCCTGTGGCACTACTGTAATATAATCTTCTTGCGACTGATGTAATATTTTTGAATGGGTTTCTCGCAGTTGTTGTAATACTTGTGGACTGACTTCTTTCATGTCGTCTTGTAGTATGAGCATTTTGACTGCCACAAGCTCATATTTTGCTGATTCATGATCAATTTTTAACTGACCGCGAAATATAGATCCGAAATGGCCACTTCCAAGAAGCTAAAATAATGCAATTATAGTGAAAGAATAAATTAACGAAGCACTATTAACGCTGTTTTAATGAATTAAGAGTCAAGAAATGTAACGTGCATTTTGCGAGGGACATAAATTTTCGAGCTTTGTATTTAAAAATGAAAAATGGATGAAAAAGTAATGAGCATATTTTGGCGAATGCAATAGCATGGTTATTCTTTTAAATAACCTAAATCCCATGAAAAAAGGATTTTACTTACTTCCTTTTCCAGTTCCAATTCGTTTTGATTGATTTCGCGAACAAAATAAGCCGATTGTCTGTCGCCCTCCATAGTCAGACGATTCTTCTCCTTTTGCTCTTTTTGCAATCGATGACGCAAAGATAGACGGATTCAGCAGGAAATAACTGAGAAGTAATCGGTAGTGACTGCCCAAGTGACTAGCGATACGACCGACGTCACACAGCGGTGTTCAATACATCGTCTTTAGTGCGCAGTGTTAGCGGCATTTGTTGTACAGCTAGGTTAGGAATAAAAAATTTTGAAACGTCATGGGGAGATCGAAAGATCGATAGGATGATTCTGAAGGTGAGCCATCGGCGCGCGCACCCAAGGAGGCACTCACTAGCTTGTTATAGCTTTGGAGGAGACATCCGGCTCCCCCTAGCTGTCCCTCTATCACTATGAACCACCATATTATATTATTATTACTTATCAACTTTAAACTTTACCGGTAACATTTCTGAAAAATTTTATCGCGCTTTACGGAAGAAATACTTTAGAGAGGCAGTGCTATGTTCACTAGCACATGCGACCCTAACTAGAAATATAGCAATAAGAGGAAGAAAATGAATGGGCACCGCACAGCGATATCTTGTTACCTTGCGACGATACGCTTCTGCTTGGGCTCAGTCAAACGGATTATCTACTTTCGCTCTGGCAAGCAATATTAGCTAAGATTTTCATTTATAGAGTGCGATCGCAATTTTGCTTCGTTCCTTTATCAATAACTGAGATGAGCACTTTGTCCAGCGGCCAAAGAAAACTGGAAATACCACGCCGTTGTTAGTGGCAACTAACTTCATTTTACATGACACCACAATTCAGTAAGGAGACAAACAGTTTTAATTAAACTGCGTGACATAACATTTCTGCGAAAATGATGGCATAATGAGTCAAAATAATTTAATCAAAGTGCTATTTCAGAGTCTGAAATTCAATAAGCATCAACGCACCGCGTCACGGCGAAAGCTCTAGATGACTTCAGAAAGAGTAGGCGATCGATTGAACTTCAATATTTTCAATTAAAATAGCTCATAAACGGAATAAGAACACGTCAGCAAGTTGAACGAGTATCAGTACTACTGTAATTTTGAAATTTGTTAATTTCTACCGACGCAAATATTGACAAAATATCGAAAAAATTTAAAGCGAAAGTTTTTCACGACATCTATTACTGGAGCTATTATATTGCTGCTAGTTTCCATGGGAAATTTATAAATAAGAGGCGGTGGAGGATCATTTTGATCCGCAACCCACATCTTGAAATACTTGAAATCCACCTACTTCTCACATTATCTGAATTCAAGTCCCTTCGAGTTATCTAAAAATTTTACTGCTTCTTGAGTTTGACTTTAAAAGCAGTGATGTTCATGGGCCGGGCCCGGGCCTGACAAAGAGGTTTTTCCCGGGCCCGGGCCGGGCCGAAAAATTAATCTCGGGCCTGAGCTGGGCCGAAAAATCTCGGCCCACAGCCTAGCCAATGTAGCTGAACTATAAAGCTAAAACGTGTAATTATAAGCGCAATACAACTAAGCATGGCCCAAAAAATTTGTTTCGAGCGAAAAGAAAGGTCGATATATCAGTGTCCTACACTTATAGCTTAATAGTAATATCTTACCGATCCTACACGGGCAGCAAGATATGTCATCGGGCCCGGGCCGGGCCTGAAAAATCTCATTCGGGCCGGGCTTTTTTTTAAGAAATTTTCCGGGCCGGGCCCGGGCCGGCCCGTGAACAGCACTGTTTAAAAGGTCAAATACAGTCAAAACCGAATAAGCGGACATTGACCCAGCAAGAAAAAAGTGTCCGCTTATCCGGTTTGTCCGCTTAAGCGGTCATGGTTGCATACAAATGTCGCACACGGGGCTTGCCAAAAATGTCCGCTTATCCAGTGTTGACTGTATCGCACTTCTAATTCGGTGTCCGCCAACAATTTGCAAATCATCTCCGTAACGCCGACAACATGACCTAAGTCTGAAGTTATATGTCTAATGAACGGTTGTAAAATTTCTTCGTTTGACAATGAGCGAAACACAAAAATCTCAAACACCTGTGTAAGCTATATCGCATGCAATTGCCAATGTGCGCGGCAACAACGATATGTCAATATTTTTCAGTTGCACTCCATTCCAGGGGGGCAGAGGGAATCCTTTCTGGCCGAAATCATTCAGCAGCTCTTCAGCGATCGGTTTGCCGACTTGTACCAACGGAGCAAGCACGTCGCCTACAGGTCCCAGATCCGAAATCGTTGTTTGCACGCTGGTCACTTTCAAGTCGTTGATTGTCGCCTTTGCTCTTAAGATGCTGTCGGCGCTCGTAATTTCTTTGGATTTCACGTCGAAATCGCCGTGCACATTGAATGAGAAGATCGTTGTATTGGCAAACGTCAATTCGGCGATGACATCAGCGATCAAATTCACTTGACCCGGCTTGAACTGAATCGCCGGATGAGTCGATGTCTTGATATGCACGATACCTAAAATATATTGTTGTTACATATATGGACGCCAGAAGAGTAGCAAAGGGAGGTGTGAGGGCGTTACCCTAATCCCTAGTTTATTTGAGTCAAAAGAAAGTTTCTAGTGTGTCGCCCCCAAATTTTCTAGTTTCTGTCCCTCCTCAGTTTCAGAGTCGATATGATTCATTGGTACCCTTCCATAAGAGAGAGTGCAATATTTTACAAGCTTTATGAAATAAACCCACGGCACTCCTCCCATGCTAAGTTTAATTACTATGAAAAACGTGACAGCCCATAAACCATTATCTGATTGAATAGTATGAGAAACGGCAAAAGATAGCCCCACTGTCTCACAAATTCGTGTTATATCAGGAGCCCATTTCATAAAACGATTAATACACCCGCTGTCATCCCAATTCGCCACTTCTGCATTCCAATTTGTCACGGTAGTATTCTAAGTGAACGCAAGAATAAGGAATTGGGATGACAGCGGGTGTATTAATAGGTTTATGAAATGGGCTCTAATTGTGTAATTGAGTTTCAGTTTCTCTGGAATCGCCACCGCGCTATCAGAAACAAGCTATATTGATAATCAAGTGAAATTGAGTTTCACTTTGTCAATTCTCACAACTGAAAAGATTTATGAAACAGGTTTATAACTGACTCTGTAGCTGTGCTAACTCACCATTTGTGTTAGGATACTTTGCCTCCAATGCTGGAATCAATCGACCAATGCAAATGTCCTTTTGATCGCAGTTGGAACGAAGAAATTCGACAACTTCTCTACTTCTGGCAAGTTGAAAGTGACTCAGTCCGGATTTATGCGCTTAATACAAGAACGGGTTGATGACATATTCAGAGAGGAAAATGGCGGCCATTTTGGTATCAGTCGGAGGCAGCTGGAGAGCGTTTGGTGAAAAAGGAGTGTCCGATTTGTCATTGATTGTTGTTTCGCCTTTGAGGGGCAAGTCACGGGAAAGGCCATGAACGTTTGGAGCTCCAGTTAGTCTATAGTCCAGTTTAAGGCCGTCAAACAGTGGAACATCGGTGGTTATGTCGGACAGAAAACTATTTCCACGCTCGTTACCAAACTGCTTGATTTGTTCACAGACCTGTTCTTGTACTTTATTCTTGAGTTCTTTTTTGATCATATCATGAAACAGATTGACGAACCAGCCGACAATTCCGGCATCGTGAATTTTGAAGTTAAAATTACCAATATCTGCGCTGCAGCCGACGTTCGAGATCTGCAAGGCAAAAAGATGCGCGGCGAACTACAGTTTGCTTCACAGCTGCTAATTTTTAATCAGGCGCACTACACGCTAAATACGATATCGCATTTTGCGATATACTTCCCAGAAGTAGTGGAAACCGGAGCGCCCCTTCAAGCCGTTTCAAACTATAGTAGCTCCTTACCCAAGAATATCGTTTCAATCAGTAATGGATCATTAACAATCATTTCCTTAAGTAATGAAATTTATGTGATACAAAAATTTTGAAAAGGGTAAAAGTTGTGCCAACGCTCGTTGCGACCCTTATCATAGGCAATGTCCTAAGTCATGTCATAAAAATTCATGGCCTAAAGTTGTTCATGACAAAAAGCTTGACGCGAAAACGTCAGTTTCCAGTTATGGTACGTGCCCTAAGTCATTACTTAGCTGAAATGTTCCTAAGCAATATACTCATAGCTTCACGATATTCCGAATTGTTAACAGCTTTAGAGAAATATTATTATTCAATCGGTTCAATACGTCGCAATGCAAACCTGTGGTTTTCCCAGAGCGCTGTTCGCAAGCTGCATTTGTATGTCAAGGCCGACATTGCTAATGCTGGCTTCGAACCAACCACCAACATCAACCCAGAAGAAGAGGATCTTCTTTTTTGCTTGGCAGTCGCCGCGAATCGCGGCGCTACCGCCGTTTGATTTCAGCTTCAAAGAACTCGGGCTAACTAGTTCATTGGTTAGCACTGGCATGGAAAACTGCGTCAGCTTTAGGTTTTTGATATTGTACTTCAAGTCGCCTTCGTCCGAATCGTAATCCTGAATAGTCGTTTCTCGAACAAATGTTTCCAGGAGTTTGGATCCTATCTAAAAATAGGCAGACGTCACGGTGAGACGGTTTTGAAATATGGCAAGCATCTAATGGCTTGCCAACAATCAAACGCATAGCAGGCATAAACAGTAACGTCAGTAGTGGGCATCAATCGGCACCTAAGGTACAAGTCGGATGACTGAGACGTGCACTTCTCCCCTTATACCCTTACGGTGGTGTTAATAAATGTTTTTCTATCTGAAGCAAAGTTTTTTGCACAAATGCAGGATAAAATATGAATTTCTACCGAGAGAAAGTGCTGCAAGCAAGCGCCTAACGAATTTCATGATTGCAACAGTCGCTTACTTTTGGCGCACTTCTGTCAACCTCGACAGCTCAATAACATAATTTTGTGCAAGTTTTTGTGCATCCTAAAATGTTTGGAGAGCTGATGAAAAAACTAAGAACGCTTAAACAAAATGCTTATTTGCAAAATCGCTGATTAATGACTTACTCAGTGAACCCACCAACAAGTAGGAGATAACTTTTGAAATTAAGTACGAAAATAATACGTTTTACCTCAGTGCCGTAGTCCAGGCCCTTCTTCGTCAATCTTAGCAGCGTCCCAGGATTAGTAGCGACGTCCCTGCAAGCGCGGATCTTTGGCTAAAATTAGAAACGCAACATCATTTGTACTTATTGCATTGTAATCAAAGTTCAACTGCCTATACAGCCATCGCCATTGGAGTTGCAAGTTATTTTAAGATGTTAAAACGATATACATTTTTCGTAAAACTGGGACCATGTCTGTTATTCCTTTACTTATGCTATCCTATGATCTGCATTTACTTAGCATTTGCAGCCAGTCCTTCTCATGGTATAGTCTCCAATTGTCTCAAAGCTCATTAAGCGTTGCTGCTTCTACCACATTTTGATCCGGAACAATTACACTTCTAACCTCAAATGATAAAGCTCCATTATACAGAACCCTGCACTGCACTTATCATGATAACCTCCTCGTTAGCATTGCGTTTGGCGCGAATCTCAGCACGGTTGGTCTTAAAATGTGAAGCCTTAATGCAAATGATTACATGTATTCGCAGCTTACCGTCGCAGTAATTTGCAGTGTAACGAAGAAGGCGCTGACCATCATCAAAAGAGCAGCGTTCATTTTCTTTGATTTTGCAGCTTTCTTCTCGTCGATCTCAACGAAACCACAACTACTGTCTCTTTCGTTATGAGCGACTTCTTTTACAGCCTGTAACCCCACCTCCTCGGACTTATTGGTTATTCATGTAATCTTTCAGTAAATGCTGCCATATTTCGGCGAAAGACTTGTTGATGCTTATTGGATTTCAGACTCTGAAATAGCACTTTGATTTATTACTCATTATGCCACCATTTTCGCAGAAATGTTATGTCAAGCAGTGTAATTAAAAGCTGTTTGTCTCCTTACTGAATTGTGGTGTCATGTAAAATGAAGTTAGTTGCCACTAACAACGGCGTGGTATTTCCAGTTTTCTTTGGCCGCTGGACAAAGTGCTCATCTCAATTATTGATAAAGGAACGAAGCAAAATTGCGATCGCACTCTATAAATGAAAATCTTAGCTAATATTGCTTGCCAGAGGGAAAGTAGATAATCCGTTTCACTGAGCCCAAGCAGAAGCGTATCGTCGCAAGGTAACAAGATATCGCTGTGTGGTGCGCATTCATTTTCTTCCTCTCATTGCTGTATTTCTAGTTACGGTTGCATGTGCTAGTGAACATAGTACTGCCTCTCTTAAGCTCTCTTCCGTAAAGCGCGATAAAAATTTTCAGAAATGTTACCGGTAAAGTTTAAAGGTCACAAGTGATAACAATCCTGTATTTCAACCTACTGCTTAACATATGTCATCATCACTAAGACACGGAAAATGGTCTTTTTATTTTAAAAAAGCAAAATTTTAAAGGTATTTTATTAAAGGAGCAGGATTATTTATGTTAAAAATTCTAAAAGAGAGCTGCAAAGCGACCACCGAATCGCAATCACTATTATTATTTTTCTCTCTGAAATCATTCTGTTCCAGATCAACACGCGAAAAATAGTGGCACATGTGCCACTATTTGCGCGTGGGACACTATTGTTTCAATCCCCCTCAACCGTGTGCCACTATTTTAGCTAGTGCCATTATCTCCCAATATACGGTAGATTGAATGTCCCGAAAATATACTCTTGTGCTAAACAAGCGAGTTTGCAAAGCGGAGCGATTCAGCAGTTGGGTGATTGTGCATGAGTGTAATGCGCCGATAATGATGTCGCTGAAACGGTGATCACAATGCAGCTGCGTTGCGACTACCACTGAGCCCTCCTCCCCATAGCCTATATTCACCTGTATGTGTAAGTTTTGCAAGCATGTAAATAAAAAATGTTTGCTTTTAGTCTATATTTACATACGCTTTGGTGGTTAAACAGCATTAGTGGTGATTTGACAATCTACTTCAACAATGGATTACAGTGCTGCGTTCTTTCCGCCTTATCCAATCCATCTCTTGGAAAGTAATTCTCTTTTTGCAAATTATTACAATCATTGAATGATTTGGAAGACATCTTGCAGAAATACTGGCAGAGAATCTCGATTCGCTGCATCAATGGCTGCCGACTCTCGTAATGAATCTCGAGGGTACAGTGATCAGTCTGAACGAAAGAAAGGAGCAGATCTTCAACAACAAGCAGCAATTTACGAATCAACAAAAGCTCTGCCAAATTGGCGAAAACAACGAGCGCACAATCGACACCATCTTACAGCAGCTAACTCTCTCGTACGGCGTCGTATATTTACCATAAAACGGTGAAATAGGGAAAAAGAAGGGAACTGTGGAATTGAAATAAGCTCATCTATACTAACTCTCCTTGAACTAGGCTATTTTTCAATTTATAAAGGACATTGTTCTGGTAAAATCTATATGAAAAATGTCCTCTATGAAATGAAAATGCAAAATTTATGGAGCTCGAAATGACTATGAAATAATGTCCACACTAAAAATTTCTTTAGATATCTTCACTCAGTTTTCAGCTTCATGCAGTATAGTGAAAAAACTTTTAGATATACATCTACATCCAAGGAAGTCTGTGATTTGATCAAGTATGTACGTTTCCTACAAATTTCGCTTAATCAAGGCATCTCTTGTCAAACTTCGGAGTCAACCATTCTTCTGAATATTCGAGGCCTTTTGTCGAATCTTGATCATCTGTGGCGAGAACTGGTCGCGAAGCAAGTTTTTGCATATAAATGCATGCAAATTTGAAGTAGCCGTGTTTCTGGAGTATTTTCTGTCATTCCAATCAGTAGAGAATATCCTTTAGATTTTACTAACTGCTGGTACCAACGCTCTTCGGTGGGAAGTCAACCACAAAATAAACTTTTATGAAATGTAGCGAGCTGGTCTTGCACAGATAGAATTAATTTACGATAAATTCCAGATCTAGGAAATAATCGGATTTCCCTTCGAGTTATACAAATTTGACGTATACGAGTGACTGTACAACTGCTCTTGCGAGACTGTTTAAATTGTTGCTGAAACAGGGCTAAAGGCTATCTGTCATGCGTGGGCGGTTTAAGAATATAAAATGCACCTTTTTTAATGCAAATTCGGTTCTCTTTTCAGCTCATTGCTAGTCTCTGTGCAGCCTAGTCCAATAGTTCGGAAGGAGAAGTCAATTAAAACGGAAGTTCGACTCCTTATTGATGCTGCCATCGCATCACCAGCGGTTCGCTGTCGAATAGTAAGCGTTTGCGATGCCGACGCGCTGCAATCGGGAAGAAAAAAATGTTCGCAATTGTAATAAAGAGGACATCTCAGATATCCTTTTTAACGCTTGGATTTTCAGACAATCGCAAGGCAAAATTGAGAATGATGAGACGCCATTAATCGTAAAAGACTATGTACTGGTCAGTCAACAATACGACGAAAAGGAAAAACATCTGGTTCAGCACCATTTTACTGCAACTAATTTTACATAAATCGATCATTTAGTTACTAAAAGATATCGGGACTCTCAAAAAGTCGAACACTGCAGAATGCTCGTTGGTGGCAGAGCTCAAGAGGGTAATTTTATACGAAGTCATACCATCCGAGGATTTGTGCCGAACGTTGCTGGGATATACGGAAACAATCTGGGTGAGGATTGAGGTATTTCTTGTTCTAATGCGAAAAACAAAGAGCGAAACTGTAGGATTCGAATACCAACTTCTTGAAATTATTCATTATAATACTTCAGAAGGATAATTTTAGACCGTCTCGCTCCCAGTCGTACTGATTACAGGCAGCAAGCGCAGCGATCAAATGATTGATGCGCTGAGCACAATCATTTGGGATCGCGCATTTGGAGACACGGTATTTCGATCAACACATCAGCAATGTCCTTTTAATATAAAATACTGCTTAAGAAACAAGTTGATTGGTCAAGTCTCGCTGAACTGCTCAAGAAGACATTCGCTTATGTGACAGGGTCAACGGATCGAACGCTTACTGACCAAGATTTACAATACCTTCGCGGAAAACTCAGCGGCAACGGCCACACGTACAGCTATGCGCAATTTGCTAAGGTGAACATTTGACTCGAAGCCAAGAGCCGGTCGATAATCGAAGCTGCAGCCAGATGCGCTGTCTAATAAAAATATACCATTTAATGCTAAAAGCAGTGTTTTATGGCGACAAGCTCCCAACTATGCATTGAATGCATTACTACTCAATATCGTTGTTATTCTTTGCAATTTCTGACAATTTTTATTTCAGCTGCAGACTCTATAGTGAACGCAAACGCCAGAGAAACCTGAATACATTCCAAGTAAACAGCGCATAAACTTGGATTCCTGTCAATCAATTGAGTTTTGCGTTCAAACAGCGAACTTTGCAAGAAATTGTGTCAATTCGCATTAATACGCGCCGTGACATTTCGCCACTGGTGCCACAAATTCTACCTACAGAATAAGAGGCTGTAACCTATTTTAACTCTTATATGTATCATTGTGACTATTTATGTGAGGAGCGCGAATAATTAATTAAAGGTTCCTGTTCCGGTTCAGGATCGTTAGTACCGGATACACATATTATGTATAGCACAATTTCGGGGTATCATGAGAACATGAATTGGAACCGAATTTGGATGATTAATCCATAAAACCTGATCATAAAGTGTTGTGTGTTGCATGGCAACTGGCCCTCTGTTGCTATGCGACACAAGTGCGAGAGCGTCCTGTGTCATAAGTTTGTGGGCGGAGTTTCGTATTATCAACAAATTGTCGAAGCTTTCGCGGAAAAAACGAGATGCTTTTGCTCACTTTCATTATTCTAAGATTCGCCTATGCCAAATGCTCATTTTGTGCTAAAATTTTCAGATATTGGAGTCCCCCATCGGCCAAAAATAAAAAGTGCCCATAATGAAGTTTAAATCGCGCTTAGTATCGTATCTTGCTAGAATTCAAACAGTTTGCTTGGAATGTATTCCGGTTTCTCTGGCGTTTGCGTTCACTATAAGCTGTGAACGAAATCAGGGAACTTTTGAATTTTTTGTGCAATTTTGCTACTTAAAACGATTTACAATATTTTTCACAGCAGCATTTTTAGGATAAAATTGTTCCCGAACGCAAATTTACGTTTTGGAAATACTTCTATTCGATCTGCGATGTGATTGAGAAAAAGCTGCTTCAATATTGGGACAAAGGTAAGCTTTCACTTGAAACCATTTCGCAAATTTTCCTTTTCTCAGCGAGATTGTGCAAGATTGTTTATATTTTTCAGGCTATATTATGGGATTCTCAAGCAAAGAAGATGCGTCGAAGAAGTTGGGCGAACTTGAAAAACCGGCATTTCTTTTGCGCTTCAGCGACAGTCAGCTCGGCACTCTCGCCGTCATTTACATTAAAAGCCCTGCTACTGGGTCAGTAAAATTGGCATCACATAGGGTACTGAGGTTGACATGGGAGTTTCGGCTTATATAATCTATCCACTCGAAAATGGGTTCTTTTCATTTAACGTTTTACATTTTAGTACTCTATGAGATAGGCATGAATTATTATTTCAAGAAGTTGCGCATAAATTGGTGAATTTGCAGGATCTCAACGGTTGATGTCGCTTATTTACTATTTGATCCTATCGCTTTCCTGAACTTTGACGCGGACTTACTTAGTTATTGCAAATCGTTTAGCACCCTTTATCACCCATATATTTAGTGTGACGCACTTTCTGCTTCCTGCAGTGCAACCTGAAAAGACATATACAATCGTCGCGCTGCTGCGAGAATGCGAGCACTTGCAATATGTTCGGTAAGCTAGATTACTAGGACTTTACAAGGGAAAAATCTAATTTTGAGTAGGAAGCAGAGCTATATTTGGGATGACAATTTGATGACAGAAGCAGTGTCGTGCGCGTATCATCTGCGACACCCATATGGCTGTTTTCACGAATGGCAATGGGCAGTTCGTGCTGTCATTTTTCACAGTAGTTACGGGAGCATTGAATGAGTTAAAATTTTACCTACTTATTTGCCTTTCGGCTTTATTGGTTTCCCACACTATTCGCACAATGAGTGATAAAATAGCATGTTCAGCTTAAAATCTCACTCCTATGACAGGGAGAGAGCAGTTCAGGACGATAACCTCAGGAACACGGAGACGAGAACTGGGAGATTTTCCATCACAGTCCTGTAGATTGCGTTTCGTTAGTGGGGGCGCGGACACTTCACCGATCTGGACAGTTCACCGACTAGGGCATTTCACCGACCGGACAATTCACCGACCGGACACCTCACCGACCAGTCATTTTTGTGACTGGCTCTGTTAGACCGGACAGTTCACCGACCTGGACATTTCACCGATAGGTTTTTTCATTGACCAGACACCTCACTAATTGGTCTGCTGAGAAATACGTTGTAGCTTAGTGCAGATAAGATAATGTTAGTA